>SJYC01067828.1:0-19787 GCA_006408675.1 Madoqua kirkii
TGCCGCCCTGGTGGGGTTTCAATCCATTTACAAGCAGAATGCCTGCCAGGGATCCATAGGGCAGGACCAGGCTTTCCCCGTGCAGGTCATCACATCACAATACTGCTTTGTTAAAGGGCAGGTCATTACGCAGCTTTGGGAAGGAAATTACTTGGAGTGAAGAGTGAGGCAAATCAGTGGGGCTTTTAAGTTCACATAGAGGAGAGGTGGATTCTGGCTGTGCATGCACTGTCTCTATGATTCTGACTGTCGCTTCACATGTACAAGTGCGTGTGAGAGATAGAAATTCCTTAGCTTTTCCTGCACAGGTGGAGACTCAGTTATAATCACTGCTGTCAAGTCACCCCAAAGCGAGTGGTAGAAAACCATCATTTTATGATGCTCCTGGGTTCTATAGGCCAGGAATTCAACTGGAGCACAGTATGGGTAACTTGTCTCTGCTTCAGCAAGACTGAGAACAGTGTTGGGAAGACCCAAGTCAGGAGAACACTAGGGCAGGTACTGGAATCATCTGGAGACTCCTTTACTCACAAGCTGGGTGCCGATGAGATGGCTGGAAGGCTGGGATCCTACCTGCAGCTTCACCAGGATGGGGCTCCAGTGGGAGCACTTCCACGGTGCCTCAGGGCTGTATCACCTTCTGAGACATAACCTCACACAGGTCACTTCCATGGGGTCCTGTTGGTCAAAGTCATCATGAGCCAGCCCATCTTCAAAGTAAGGAAACACAGTCCCCATCTGTCAGTGGGCGAATACCAAAGAATTTGGTGGCCAGTTTCTTAAACCCTGAACAGGTGGCTTAAATGTTGCACAGCTCATGTAGTCCTTTCTGCATGGCTGCTGTCTACAGGGCTGGATCGGGGTCTAAGGGGCCCCCGAAGGGTCAGGTCTCAGTCCCTGCTGCTGGGTTTCGGGGCTATCTGTCAGGTCCCAGGCAAGGCTCTAGGTGGTGATGATTCTTGTTTCTATTTTTGGCTCAAGCCCTCCCCTAGACTTTCTTCCAGGGCCAAATCACTGAGTCACTTTCGGCCAAAGCCCTTTAGAAAGGACGCAGGATCCCTCCACCCTGCAATCCGCTGGAATGCTGGTTCTCTGGGTAGAGGAGTCCCTTGGGGCCCACCCCAAAAGCAGCTTGACATGTCCAACCAGAAACTTCAAGAAAAGCTGCAGTCAAGAAGACGGCCTAGGAAACACGGTGCTGCCCAGCCATGTGACCAGCAAGGCCATCTGTTTAGCAGAACTGTGCGGTTCACCCATCACTCCCGAGGGAGCAGAATGGAGGACTCCGAGTCCCCGCAGGGAGGAAGCAGCAGGACTCTTCAGACTAGAGGGCCGCTCTCTCCTCCTGGGGTCACAGTTAGAGCAGCGAGGGGTCATGCGGCCTCCCTGTGATGTTGCTCCTATGTAGCTGAGGGCTTTCGCCAGAGAAGGGACCAGCTGACTCTCGTGGCTCCTGGGGCAGAGGGCAACTGCTGGTAAAGGGACCTGGCCAGGATGCTGGTAGTTTCCTCTATATCTCCAAATAATTTTGCTGGACAACAGCAAATACTTCTGATAAAATACTGCTGAATACTAAAATACTTCTTTTTGAGTACTTCTGATAAAACAGACACATTCCTAAGGTACAATTGCAATAGCTCTTCAGTATAGTTTTGTTTCATTTTTTAACGCATCTATGTTCTTCAAGATAATTGAGAGTCTGGTCAGTTTAATTTCAGTAAAGCAGGAAATGGCAGGGTGTGTGCACCCTGCTCGTGGCTCTGTAATGAAAAGTGTTGTTTTGTGTTCTAACTCTCTGCAAATACATTATGAGGGATCATAGGTGGCTCCATGGTAAAGACTCCACCTGCCAAGGCAGCAGGTGCAGGAGACACACGTTCGATTCCTGGGTCAGGAAGATCCCCTGGAGGAGGGCATGACAACCCACGCCAGCACTCTTGCCAGGAAAATCCCACGGACAGGGCAGCCTGGCGGGATGCATTGCATGGGGTCGCGAGGAGTCAGACATGGCTTGGAGCCTGAGCAGCACAGCACACTCGCTATGCACATGAACCTTCTCGTTAGCCACAGACCCAGGGCCTCTCAGTCTCTGAAGCCGCGTTCATTTTCTTCCACTGCAATGGTGGGGATCTAGTCAGCTGAGTTCACTGTGTTCTCCACATGATTTGAGACATCATTTCCACTGGGCACAGGATTCTGTGAGATGTCCAATGGACTTTCATAAATTCTTCTTTTGCTTATACCATCCAGAGAGGATGATTTTGTTAGCAACCAAGAAATCCTCTATTACATAGATTCACTGCCCTTATAGCATCAGAGGATAATTATCTGATTTTGTGTCTCCTTCCTAAAAGCCGCACGCTCCTTTAGGGCAGAAACTCGGTTTTGTTCATTTGTGAGCATGCAGTGGCTGGCACATAGCGGACATTCTGGGAATAATTTTGACCAAATAACAACAAGCAAAAGTATGGATTTTGAGGGGGACAGAAGACCCATCGGCCATCAAGCCTGAGCTAGTCCTTCGTCATCTCTGATTCTGAGAAGATTCCCTGGACCCTCTGGACTTCCCTGAGGAGGGACATCTACTCAGCCAACCCAGTGAAACAGTCCTGAAAAGGATTTAACGGGGAAGGCACCTTCTCGCCACTCTCTTGGCACCTGCTTGGCACCAGGCCCTGTTTCAGATTCTGACACTGCAGTGGCAAACACGCCCAGCACAATCAGTCCTTGACTGAGCTCCTTCATAAGAGCTCACCACCTCCGACCACTGTCCCATGGAAATGCAGGCAATGGCCAGAACCAGGCACACGCCCACACGTGCCCACCAGAGCTGACTCCTCACTGCCAGAGGGATAGGGCCAGCATGCCGGGCCTGGCCTCTTTCACGTGTCCCCTTGAGCACCGGGTCGCTCGGCTGAGGGTGACTACTTGGACAAAATCAGGATTCTCTTGGTAAGACACAAAAGGAGGAAGAGATTTGGAGGCAACATCCTACATTGCTGTCACCAAGCAGTCTGCCTGTAACCAGTCTGGAGCTGGCCAGGTAAGCCTAAAGAAGGCAATGCTTGAGCAGGGTCTCGAGAATGACTCACTGCTTATCAGTTAGGCAGGACAGGAAGAACATTCCAGGCAGAGAGAGGAATGCAATCATCCAAGAATCTGGTCTCTATCAGACAACAGGAATGATATGTTCATGCCAGTGGAGGTGGGAAAGTCCAAAGATAAAAATGTCAAGGGTCAAGTCCGGGAGGGCTTGAGCTATCAGGCTGAGAGGTTCAAACTATTTCCAGGGAAATGGGGGCCTTTCAGCATCAGGAAAGGGGTATCAGGGATGAATCTTAGTAAGATTTCCATCAGTAGTACAGAAGGTAGCGTGCCTGCATGATTCTGGAGTCTCAGAGCCAAGAGTGAAGCTTTTGTAACTACCCACAGTGATGCCCTCCACCTTTCCAGGCCAGTGTTTTGTGGTCCTGGAGATAATTCTTGAGAAAGAAGCTGAGTTTGTATACTCTCTGTCCTGATCCTGGGAAGTGAAGTCTCTATGCAGTTGTGATGGAGCCCCAGGCCACTGTATCTCTGTCTCCATAGTGAGGAGCAGATGCTGATTTCCACAGCTCTCATCATCAGCCTGTAAATTCTGAAGTAACTCTGTGAGCTCTGAGCCTGAGTATGAGACTCTGGAGACTTCTGTGATCCCAAGGAGATATCCAAGTTCCCGTGTAGGATTGAGCCAGAGTGGACCTGTCTGATGTCTTTGTGTCCTCTGCCTACCTCTGTCCCCCGCCAGTCTATGCCTGGCTCTGGGCCCGGTGCTGGGGCTGAGCTCTGATGGAATTCTGGGGCTACCAGCTTGGAGATTAGGGCTTGTACCATCTCTGGGATGTGCCCTGGAGTGGGGCTCCCATCAGCATCTCTCTGACCTGAACTCCAGAGGTGCCTGACACTCAGCTTAGCTGGACACGCTCACCTCACTCTGTCTGGGCCAGTCAGCTCTGACCAAGAGCCCTGCTTTGTAGCCAAGCCTTTCTGTCCGTAGCTCAGTATTTCTCCTAATCCTGGGATGCTTTGCCGCCAGTGTACCACGGGTGGACCATGACTGCCCTACCCCATTGCCCTGTGTCTGCCGTCTACAGCTTCTCACAGATAAATTCCCTCTCCCTCACCTCCATCCCACTCTGCCATAAACTGATCCTAATTAAAACAAAAGTCGTTCACCTCAGCTCTGCCCCTGGTCCGGTGGGACATGGGCCGTCATCTCCTAACCTGAGATGAACCGACCCACCATAGATACCAGGCTGCCACAGTCCCCGGCTTCCCGTGCCAGGCTGACTGGGACCTGCTGCTGCCCGCCGCCCGAGCTTTCAGCCCCTCCTCCCTCGGGGCTCCCCTGACGACCCATTTCCAGGTCTGCGTTCTGAGGGGCAGGCCCTTCCACACCCTGGGTGAGGTCACTGCTCCACCCTCTTCCCTGCCGCCCCATGTGACCGTTTGTCACCTGTAAGGCCTCCTCTGGCCCCAGAGCCAAATCCACCTTCGCACAGGCAGGCAGAGCCTGGGGCAGCAGGGAGCGCCACGCGGGCTTAGCAACCCTTTCTCACGGTGCCCTCTTGTGGCCTACGCGGATTGGCAGCAAGTCCAAGTGTCGGAGTGGGAGTGGGCGCTCACTGCTCTGAGGCGCCCAGGCAGGGGCATGAGGGGCTGTGGCGGAGCATCCCCGGCCTTCAGCAGCACTGGGTGCGGGAAGTTTCCAGTTTTCTTGGGTGTCAGCTTTCTGGAGTCTCCTCACTGCTAAGCAGTAAGCTTCTCCAGTTAAATTTCTAAAACGCTAAACTCTGCTGACCCTCAGTCATGGCTGCAGTTACCGCCTTGCCCCACTTTGTTCCCTGGGGAGGGAAATGCTCAAGGCTACTTAGCTGGACACAATCAGGATACACCTTGAACTTCAAGGTCGCTGACGTCCTTACTGACTCCTATATGTTTTTCTTTTTTTTTTTTAATTTTTAAATTACAGGATACTTGCTTTACAATGTTGTTGGTTTCTGCTATTCAACAAAGCAAATCAGTCATAATTTTATATATATATATGTATCCCCTTCTTAAGCCTCCCTCCTTCCTGGTTTTTCTTTAATCAGGTTTTTTTTTTTAAATTTTTATTGGTGTATACTTGATCTACAATTGTGTTAGTTTCAGGTGTAAAGCAAAGTGAATTAGTTATATATATATATATATCCACTGTTTTTTTTTTAATTTTCCTTTCTCCTATACAGAGTACTGAGTAGAGTTCCCTACGCTATATAGCAAGTCTTATTAGTTTTAATTAATTGCTTATTAAATATTTAATGTAATGTGCACTGGTAAAAAATAGAGATAAATCATAGACATAGACTTAAAACCTTCTAGAATAGGCAGAATATTTCTTACCTTAGGATAAGAAAATATTTCTTAGACAAGACACACAAATGAGTAACTACAATGGAAAACACTGATAAATCAGACCTTATCAAAAGTTTAAACTTTGTCAGTAAGGAAATTAAAAGACAAGTTAAAGTGGAAGAAGTATTCATAAAACATACCAAACAAGAGATTTGATCCCATAATATCTAAGAATTACTGCAACTCTTAATCAAAGTGTATAAACTTCCAGCTATAAGATGAATGAACTCTGGAGATCTGACACACAGCATAGTGATCACAGTCTTAATGCTGTACTATACTCTTCACTTTCTTGGGTTCCGAAATCGCTGCAAATGGTGACCTCAGCCAAGACATTAAAAGACACATGTTCTTTTAGAGCGGTGTATTAAAAGCAGAGATATCACTTTGCCAGCAAAGGTCCGTCTAGTCAAAGCTATGGTTTTCCAGTAGGCATGCACAGATGTGAGAGCTGGACCATAAGGAAAGCTGAAGGTTGAAGAACTGATGCTTTTGAACTAAAGTGTTAGAGAAGATTCTTGAGAGTCCCTTGGACAGCAAGGAGTCCATCCTGAAGGAAATAAATCCTGAATATTCATTGGAAGGACTGATGTTGAAGCTGAAATTCCAATACTTTGGTCACCTGATGTAAAGAGTTGACTCATTAGAAAAGACCCTGATGCTGGGAAAGATTGGAGGCAAGAGAAGAAGGGGATGACAGAGGATGAAATGGTTGGATGGCACCACCAACTCAATGGACATGAGTTTGAGCAAGCTCTGGGAGACGGTGAAGGACAGGGAAGCCTGGCGTGTTGCAGTCCATGGGCCACAAAGAGTTGGACACACCTGAGTGACTGAACAATATACCTGAAATGTGATAAGAGATCCTAAGTGTTCCCAAAATAAAACAAATAGTAATTCTGAGATATGATACAGGTGTAGGCTACCACTGTGGTGGAGATCATTTTACAAACATAACTGCAGTGAATCAACATGCTGTTTACTTTCAGCTTACACAATGTTATATGTCAATTATATGCACAAAGCTGGAAAAAAAAAACAAGAATTTCTACAACTCAATAGTAAAAAGCCCAACTTAAAAGCATGCAAAGTTCTGAGAAAACACAAAGGAATATGTACAAGTAGCCAATGTGAACATAAAAACTGCATGGCTGTTAGAAATTTCAATAGGTCCATCTTTTTTGCTAGTGAGAAAGTAAATGATACAAAGACTTTTGAAAATAGTTGGTCATTTCTTATAAATTTACATATAAACCCTATTAAATCATCCTGCAATTCCATTTTTAGGTTTTTATCCAAAAAAAATGAAAACTCATCTTCAATAAATAGAATTACAGGCAATGTGTATAGAAGCCTTATTCATAAAAGATAAAAACAAGAAACAATTCAAACATCTATCCACAGAGGAATAAATAAACAAATTGCAGTGTACCCATCCTATGGAACACCGCTGCTGCTGCTGCTGCTGCTGCTGCTGCTAAGTCGCCTCAGTCGTGTCCGACTCTGTGCGACCCTCTAGAGGGCAGCCCACCAGGCTCGCCCATCCCTGGGATTCTCCAGGCAACACTAACAGGCAATAACAACAGAATGAACTACTGATGCACATTACAATACAAAAGGATCTCAGAAACGTGTTCTGGACCAAAAGAAGCCAGACGTAAAGAAACATGCAGTGCCTGATTCCATTCATACAAAACTAGTCTACAGTGCAAGAAATCAGCCCTCTAAACACCCTGGGCATTGGGGATGGAGTGATGTAGCAGAGATTAACTAAAAGAAGAATAAAGGAACTTTCTGAGATGCTAGAAATGTTTTAAATCTTATAAAGAGTGGGTCACAAGAGAGCATCCATTAATCCAAATGTAATACATTACAAAATTTAAGATTGGTACATTTCATTATATATGAATTATCATCAGTATAAATATTATATTATAAATAAAGCTGTTATGAACATTTGAATGAAGTTTTTGTGTTGACCTAAATTTTCTCTAATAAATAAATTTCCAGGAATGCAACTGTTGGGTAATGTGATAAATGCAAATCAAGGACATTTAGGATGTTTGGGGTTGTTGTTGAAAATATGCTGTAATAAACATCCTGCGGGATAGACTCCTAAAATATACTGCATGGATCAAAGGGTATATAAAATTGTATTTGAGATAAATTTTGCCAAATTGCCCCCAAACTGACATTCTTATCAATAAAGAAGCAAAATACCAGTTTCCTGACCCTCTCACTAACACAGTTAATTTTAAAAATTTGATCATTGCTAATCTGTTGTCTAAAATAACAAATTGACATTTTAATTTGTCTTCCTACAAATGGTGTTCGTGATGCTTTTTGTATATAAAGAGCTTTTTGTACTTGTTTTCCTATGAATTTTCAGCTCACGTCCTTTCTTCCTTTTAGTGAATTTAGTGAAGCACCCATGCTTCCGTAATTAATTCTCTCTCCCATTACCAGGATGTAATGCCACAGTTGTTTATCCACTCATCAGTTAATGAACATTTGGGCTGTTTCTACTTTCTGGTTATTATGAGTAATGCTGTTATACCAATAAAAGATTTTTGTGTGGGCATATATTTTCAAATTCTTGGGTATGTAACTAGGAATGGAACCACATGGTCATTCAGTAATTCTTCAGGCTTCCCTGGCACCTCAATGGTAAAGAACTCACCTGCAATTCAGGAGGTTCCAGTTCGATCCCTGAGTCAGGAAGACTCCCTGGAAAGAGGCAGGGCAACCCACTCCGGTAGTATTGCCTGGAGAACCCCATGGACAAAAAAGCGTGGTGGGCTACAGTCCACGGAGTCACAAAGGGTCAGACATCACTGAAGCAACTGAGCATGCGAGCATGTGCATACACACACACACACACACACACGTTATTCTTCATTCCACTTTTTGAGGAACTGATAAGCTGTTTTCTAAAGTGAATGAACCATTTTATACTCCCACTGGAAATGTATAAGGTTTCCAGTTTCTCCATATCGTCACAAACATTTAGTATTATCTGTCTTT
Source organism: Madoqua kirkii (assembly GCA_006408675.1). Lineage (NCBI taxonomy): Eukaryota > Metazoa > Chordata > Mammalia > Artiodactyla > Bovidae > Madoqua > Madoqua kirkii. Next base: position 8,458 of record SJYC01067828.1, read on the forward strand.
CTTATTATAACCATCCTAGTGAGTGTGCTAGTGGTATCTCACTGTGGTTTTGATTTGCATTTAACTACTGACTAATATGGGCTTCCCTGGTGGCTCAGAGGTTAAAGCGGCTGCCTCCGATGTGGGAGACCTGGGTTCGATCCCTGGGTCAGGAAGATCCCCTGGAGAAGGAAATAGTGACCCACTCCAGTGTTCTTGCCTAGAGAATCCCATGGACAGAGAAACCTGGTAGGCTACAATCCACCGGGTCACAAAGAGTCAGACACGACTAAGTGACTTCTCTCTCTCACTGACTAATAACTTTTGCATGTGTTTTTGGCCATGTGTATATCTTCTTTGGACAAATGTTTATTCAGATCTTCTACACATGTTTTCATTAGGTTATCTGTCATTTGTTGTTGAGTTGTAAAGTTGCTTATATATTCCATAAGCAAGTCCCTTAGATTTATGATTTGCAAATATTGTTTCCAATTCTGTGAGCTATCTTTTGACTTTCTTAGATAATATCCTTTGAATAGCAAAAGTTTTAATTTTGATGATATCCAGTCTACTTAGCTTTTCTCTTTTGCTCTTGTATTAGGTGACATATGTAAGAATCTTTTGCCAAGTTCAAGGTCATGACAATTTACCCCTAAAATTTATTCTAATAGCTTTACAGTTTTAGTTGTTACAGTTAGACTGATCCATTTTGAGCTAATTTTTGTATTTAGTGTAAGCTAATGGTTCAACTTCATTCTTTTGCATGTGGACATCCAGTTGTCCCAGTATTATTTATTAAACTTCTTTTCCTCATTGAATTATCTTGACACCCTTGTTAAAAATCAATTAACAGCAAATGTGAGGGTTTTGTTTCTGGATTCTCAATTCTATTCCACTTCCAGTACCATACTGTCTTTATTATCATAGCTTTGTGATAAGTTTTAAAATCAGCAAAAGCAAGTTTGAAACCTTATTTTTCACTTTGAAGATTATATCAGCTATTCTGGGTCATTTGCATTTCCATATGAATTTCAGAATTAGCTTGCAAATTTCTGAGAAAAGGGCAAGTGAGATTTTTACTGAGATTACACTGAATCTTTAGACCAACTGGGAACTATTACCATTTTAACACTATTACCATCTTAACCATCAAAACTCATTACATAGGTTGTCTTTCTATTTATTTAGGTCTTACATAATTTCTTTTAATGACGTTTTATGATTTTCAGTATACAAGTCTTGCACTTAACAGTCTGCCTCAGTCTTTACTTCCTGCTTTCTCAGCACCTCAAGATTAATAGGAGGTTAAGCCCTGTGCAGGTCTTGGGCATGCATACAACTCACTACTTGCTTAAGGCTTTCAGGAAATCTTGGGCTTCCCTGATAGCTCAGTTAGTAAAGAATCTGCCTGCAATGCAGGAGACCCTAGTTTGATTCCTGGGTTGGGAAGATCCCCTGGAGGAGGAATAGGCTCCCCACCCCAGTATTCTTGGGCTTCCCTTGTGGCTCAGCTGGTAAAGAATCTGCCTGCAATGCAAGAGACCTGGGTTTGATCCCTGAGTTGGGAAGATCCCCTGGAGAAGGGGAAAGTTATCCACTCCAGTATTCTGGCCTGGAGGGTTGCAAAGAGTCAGACATGACTGAACCACTTTCACTTTTCAGGAATTCTGACTATATGCCAAAGCTTTTTCCAAGGCCCTATGAATGCCTCATTCCTCAGTTTTTCCTTTAAATATTTTGATCAGTTTTTTGTTAGCCCCAACTGGTATTGCCACCACAGGCTGCTAATTATTTTTGACAAATGTCCTCAGATTAGGGCTATTTGCACAGAGTGACCTCTGAACCATGTCAAATGAAAGTAATCCCTAGGAAGAGAGATTTTCCAGGGCATTGTCAGATTAAAGAATGACAGTTCTTTGGGGATGGGGTTTTTTGGAAAGCTTAAAACCTCTATGTCCTCTTCAGTGCTAGCCAGTCTGCTGATTTTTAAAGACACCAGGCTTGTGAGGGCTTTGGTTTTCAAATCTATCTTGGAGATTGAGAGGAGGATGAGGATAAGGCAAGTGAAAACACCATAAAATTTGCTGTTCTGATCATGATTTAGCCATTTCTCTTCAATAAATGATACCAAATTGTTGAAAACTTTTGGTTGTTTCCAGAGCTCTGAAGAAATTGATTTCAACAATTTTTGCCAGCATCTTCATCACTTTAATGGAGGAGCATATTTTCAGAGGTCTTAATTGGCTATTCTGGAAGTCTTCTGTCAGTTTGAATTTTTATGTGATTTTTCATTTGCTTTGGGGATTTTTTAAACCCAGCTCTTAAAGGACAGTTTTTTACTGGACGCCCTTAGAATTTTTTTTTTGTTTAAAGTCAAACATTTATTTATTAGGATCCATCTCAGTGTTGACCACTCTGTATTAATTTTCCTTTCAGTCAGTACATTCAAGTTTTCTTTTATTTCAGGAAAGTTGCTTTGAATGTTGATCCTAATATTTTCTAACACCTAGTTCAGATTTCCCTAACCAAGGGGGACAGAATGTCCTCTGTGGTATTGAATGGTCTCTGTCCTCTTTTACTGAAGGCTGCCTGTGTACCACTTGCAGTTCAAAACAAGGCCTCTTTTGTGGAACCATCTCTGTACCCAAGGCACAGTTTAGAGGCCCGTCTGTGTTTATACAAAAATGATCATTATAAGGTAAGCATCTACTGCTTCAAAATTTGATGTCATTTAGTGACCTCAACTACCCTGTGAGATAGGCATTTTCTTCTTTTTACAGATGAAGATACTGTGGCTCAGAGCACAGAGCTGACTAGCCCACTGCCCCCCAGCAGTTAAGATCAGCAGACTTTGTCCAAAGCCCATGTGCTTGGCTAGTGTGGCACACTGATGCTGGCACCTGCCCCAACCAGGGCATTGTTCACTGACCGGGAACACTTGCCACTTACCAGCCCTGCCAGCCTGAGAACAACTTGAGGGCTGGATCTATTTATCTTATTCTAAAGCCCCTTTCACACTTTAGAATGGTTCAGTGGGAACACAGCAAATATGTGCCTATGTGCCCCCCTCACACTCCAGCAGGCAGGAAAGATTTTGCTAATTGCATATGGCATTCTTTCCCCCTTTGTACCCAATTAGGACTCAGAATCTTCCTAGACCCAATTTTTAGAGCAGCCACCACCAACCTATTGGACCTGAGAGGCAAGTTGAAAGGCATTTGCTGTTCCTCATCTAAATATTAACAGTTCATAGAATGACAAGGCTGAGCCCTTCGGACAAATGTAGTCCACCAGAGATTTCCAGGAGGGACAAATCTTAACAGTCATAAAAATTGGGAAGTGAGTATGAATATCAGAAAAATCCAGAAACCTTAGCTCTTACGGCCTGATGTAAAGCCATGGAGCCCTTATCTAATCGCACATTTGCATTTTTGTGTGAAGAAAGCGGACTACACCTTTTTGGCATCTGCTTTCTACATTATTAAAATCCTAATGTCTGATTTTCTAACAGTTTCTCCAGAATTGGCCTGTGTGCCCAGTCCCAGGGGCCAAGAGAAGCCTGTCCCCAGTGCTTTGACTCCAACCCCTGCGACCGCTCGGAGCATCAGGAGAGCAGCCCAGCCCCCAGTGGGAAGGTCAGAAGTTTGTCCTGCAGACCTCAGGGAGCCCTCAGCCAGGCAAGACGGATGGTCCGGGGCTGTGGAAAGCAGAGTAAGAGATGAGAAATGATGCAGCCCGTAGCCCTAATTGGAGTCTAGATTTCTGTGGGGTGTGCTATCATTGCTCACAAATGCAGCCCAGCAGCAGAATTGAGTTATCAACCAAGCAGATTCCTGAGCCTCGGATCATCCTGTCCTCCAGAAGTGATTAAAGACTGAGCAGGGCCCCAGAGAGAGCTCTGTAGATGTGGGCTCAGAGGACTGCCTTCTTCTGTTAAAACACAGGAAAAAAGAGGTCAGCAAATTTTGTCTTAAGCCTGGCTACATTTTTCGCTGGCTCCAAAAGTTTGAGAAGTGAGGGGTGGGTAGGTGTATGGGCGTGTAGTAAGGTGTGTATAAGAGACAGGTCCCAGGGGCCAAGAGAAGCCTGTCCCCAGTGCTTTGACTCCAACCCCTGCGACCGCTCGGAGCATCAGGAGAGCAGCCCAGCCCCCAGTGGGAAGGTCAGAAGTTTGTCCTGCAGACCTCAGGGAGCCCTCAGCCAGGCAAGACGGATGGTCCGGGGCTGTGGAAAGCAGAGTAAGAGATGAGAAATGATGCAGCCCGTAGCCCTAATTGGAGTCTAGATTTCTGTGGGGTGTGCTATCATTGCTCACAAATGCAGCCCAGCAGCAGAATTGAGTTATCAACCAAGCAGATTCCTGAGCCTCGGATCATCCTGTCCTCCAGACGTGATTAAAGACTGAGCAGGGCCCCAGAGAGAGCTCTGTAGATGTGGGCTCAGAGGACTGCCTTCTTCTGTTAAAACACAGGAAAAAAGAGGTCAGCAAATTTTGTCTTAAGCCTGGCTACATTTTTCGCTGGCTCCAAAAGTTTGAGAAGTGAGGGGTGAGTAGGTGTATGGGCGTGTATGTGTGTGTGTGTGTGTGTGTACGCACATGTATGCATGCTGGATCGTATAATTAGCATGAATAGGTGAGAGCTGACTTCCTCTAGACCTCCCCCACCCTGAGTGTACAAGGAGTGCTGTTTGAGGATGAGGAAGTAGGAAGAGACACGTACTCACACCTGAGCATTCACATAAGTAATTAGCAAAATTCAGTAGAGTACCAACACAATGCAAGGCCCCAAACTCAGACATCGTGTCCCCAGTCAGGTGATGGAAGAGGAGGGGAACATCACTCCATGAAAGCTTATCATGTGCCAAGTGTGTGCTAACTTTACATCATGCCATTAGCGTGATATAGCCAACGTAAGTAGGTTGTGTTTACTCCACACACATATATCCCTCATTCCCACCTTCCATGGAATTACACCATTAGTGATGCATTCTTCTGGGTCCATGCAAGTTGCCCAGAAGAGAATATAACCACATCAGTGGAGAGAATACAGAGGGATCCCTTAGGAGACAACTCCAGGTCAGCTGTGTGATTGTAGACAAATAACTCTCCTCTTTGGACACGTTTTTCCTTCATAAAATAAGGGGTGGCAGTCTCCAAGTTTTCCTTTAAAATCTGACTTCTCAGTCATTATTTTGCAAAGGACAGGTCTTAACTCCCGAGCCCACCAGGACAGAGCCAGGAAAAACCCGCAGAGTTGGAACAGGACAGGATGCAGGACTCTGAGTTATTCCTTTGAAGGCTGAACACAGAAGGTTCAGGTTCTGGCCTGCATGGGGCCCCTTCACCTTGTCCTCTGGGGCCACACACCTAAACTGCCATCATTTCTGCTCAGCTCAGACCCTGGTCCCAGTAGGCTGGCATAATGAGCAGGGCAAAGTGGAGAGCAACAGTCCACTAACTCTGCCATTCCCAGTGGTGACCTTGGGCAACTTTCTCCCCTTCACTGTTTCACAGAAACCATTGCTTATTTCCCTTCCTGAAGTCTAACCCACCCCAAAAGCATTACTTTCTGTCCCTCCCCCTTCAGGGAAGTTACTATATCTTGTACCCACTGTCTGTTAATTAGAGGGAAGGGTATGTGTCTCCTCCCCTGGAATATGAGCCTCATAAGAGAGGAATTTACCTCATTCTGTTTAATCTCTGATGCCTACAACATTTCCCAGTGTGTATTTCCAATATTAGCAATAATAAAACCGCAATAACATTAGTACCCTCATACTTGGACCTTACTTTCAGAAGAGGAAAAATCCCTGGCTTGGACTCACATTCTAGGGCACCCAGACCATGGGCACCCTGTGACCTTGCTCTCCTGTGCCAGCCTGGCCTCTCCCCTAGGTCGTGTGCTGGCAGACTGGGCCTGTTCCCAGCCAGGGTGCAGCCCTCCTGAGCATGGCCCTTCCAAGCCCAGACTGAGTCAGTCCAGAACCAAGCAGGCAGAAGTGCCCATACGTCCCCCACTGCCCTGCTGGGTCTCAGGAATCACTCACTGGCAGTGCCCAGTCTTGTCAGCTCCCACAGTGAGAGGCTGGGCGGGTCTCAGGTGGCCTCACTTTTACAGCTCAGGCTCACTCACCGATTAGCATGGAGACCACATGTCAGGCCAACCTGGAGGGAAAAGGCTTTTACAATTTCGTAGGAGTTGCAACAGCGCAGATAGAAGCTCGGGAACGGCTTCAATCTAAGAAAATGTGTGAGATCCTCTTCTCTGTAACTCAAGTGCTGGATCTCCCCTTCCCTTTGCCAATAAGACAAAGACAGCCCCAGCCACAAGCTCCCCCCTGCCCCATTCTTTCTGCGCAGTTATTTTCCTAACAGCCTCCAAGTCAGAGTGAGGAGAGTGCCCAGAAACGCTCTACTTTAAGCCAAACTAATTGCCCATATTTGAGGAATTAAATAAGGGGCAGCAACCAACAAACCAGAGCCTCAAAGCCATGCTGGTCCTAAAGGTTCAAAAGGGTAAAAGACTTTAGGGCCTTCGAGGATCAGCGTGGGCGAGTAACTTGAATAAAGTCACAGCCAGAAGGCAACAAAGCCAGGATTTCACCCCACTGATACCCCACAGGCTGTAGCCGGCTGTAACCTACTCACTGTGGGTTCTGTGGAATCGGTCCTGGTGTTGGTGTGTTGAGCAAATCCATCACTGTGGCACGATCCCTGCCTTCAGGGTAGTGGATACCCAGCTGACCCTCCCTCAGTGAGCCTGGTCCCCACCATCCTCCTGAGAATGCTGCCCACGGCTGTTTCATTTATTCCGAGCCAAGGATGCAGGCCCTTTGAGTTTTTTCAGAGCCTATAAAAATGTTTGAGACATAGAAACCACTGGGAGCTCCAAAATTCTCAAAAGTAATAAAAAACATCTCTTGACGAAATATGTAAGCATTTTAATCACATGTCCACAATTAGTTAAATGCCTACAATATGTAACATCATGTCAGCTATGAACTTGTCATTTTATAGTAGTTATATATAACTCATGTGGTTATATATAAACTGCACTTAACGGTGGTGGATGGTAGTTTTATTGTTTGACATGGGGTGGGTGGAGCCCCCAAGAGATGGAGTATATTGGGCAGAGACTTTCTTAAAGTGGCCCCAACCCCCTCCCTTACTCAGCTTCGCCATCAGGAAGTGGTCCCCTCCAAGGGGGACACGCCTCCTTTCCTGGGACATTCTTTGGCACCAAAGGTGGTTTAGTCAGACTGCTTCAGGAGTCAGCGAAAGAGGCTTGTGGTCACCCCACAGGGATGCGCTGCCCCCTCCCAGCACTCAGCTTTAGACCATGGTGCAGATCTAAAAATGACAAGAGCCACGAAGAGGGCACCTCTCTGTGCCAGGCACAGAACCAGAGCCCTCGCACATGCCATCACAGCAGAGCTGCGAGCGCTGAGAGGACACCCTGGCTTGCTGTGACCACTCACTCACTCGGGCCCCATGGTGGGAGGGTGAGTAATGCTAACTCTCAAGGCATAGATCTGCCCCAAAGTCCAGGATCCACCACTGCATGCCTCTTAAAAGGCTTTTGACGTTTCTGTTCCTTTATTCCTTCATCTCCTGTTCTTCTCAAGGCAGCCTGCAATTTAATCTTGTAAATTTAAGATGAATAAAGCCCGTAAGGCAGAAGCAGAAAGAAGGGAGAGCCAGGAATGAATGAAGGAGTCCAGTATATTTCTGGAACCAGAGGTTCATAGAAATGAGCAGAGAAGGGATAGAGTAGTGGTCTCTGCAGTGTCAGGAGTATTTGAGGATTCCAGGAGAGGTGGGAGAATTTCTCTTCACACACTCAACAGGCATGACAGGCTGCAAACAGGAACTGTTTCAACATTCCGTTCAAAATGGCAAAATGCTGAAACTATAGACTTTATAAGACTTACACGTGTGTTGTGTTGTAATGCCCAGAGCAAGAACTATACAAAGATTATATTCTTAAATCTAATAAATAAGCCAATATTGAATCCTAAAAAGTGTTCAAGTAACCCATAAGAAGGGAAGATAAGAGGAACAAGAACCACAGAAAACAAACATAAAACAAATAATAAAATGGTAGATTCACCTCAAACATCTTGATAATCATCTTAAATTACACAGTCTACATATGTCAAGATGACAGAAATAAGCAAAATGGGTTTAAAATGAAAAACAACAATCCAACAATAAAATTCTCACTTCACAACAAAAAAATTCAATAAAATTCTCACTTCACTTCAGAAGCTGCTGTGCACGGAGACCCCAGCCTGGTGTTCTGGTGCGATGGATGAGGGGAAGGGAAAGAGGATACAGAGAGAGGGGATGGATGTATAATTATAGCTGATTTGCACTGTTGTATGGCAGAAACCAGCACAACATTGTAAATATTTCTTTTAATTAAAAACAATCTCACTTTAAATTCAATGACAAAGGTAGATTAAACAAAGTGATGGGGAAAAGCAATGCAAAAATGAATTTTAAAACTAGGTGTGGCTGTATATTAACATCTGGCAAAGGGAACTTCAGAATAAGAAAATTACTAGGAACAAAAAGGGATGCTATAAAATAATAAAAGGATCAGTTCAGGAGGAAGACATAACAGTCCTACCTGTGTGTACATCAAACAGCAGAGGCTTAAAATACATGAAGCAAAAACTGATGTGGCTGAAGGAGACAAACAAATCCAAAATTATAGTTGGGAACTTCACACGCCTCCAAATTTGTAGCAGCTGGACAGAAGTGTGGGTCATCAGGAGACACAGTCCATGTGACTGGCATCTGAACTAGGCCAGTCTGAGGGACTGAACCCTTAAAACTGGGGCCTATGCTAACTTTGAGTAGTTAGAGTCAAAACTGAAGTTAACCGTAGGACACTGAGATGTGTCAGAGAACCAGAGATTTGGTGTTGTTTTTGGAGACTGGAGAATTGATTAGCGCTGGAAAAAATACCACACACTGAGGGTCAGAAGCAGTGTCAGAAAGATCGCAGCGGCAAAGGGAACTCAGAAAAACAGCATACTGAATCATCCAGTGTAATCCCAACAGTCCTTAAATAGGGAGGATGGAGGCAGCAGAGGAAGGGACAGTGATGTCATGTGAGGACTCAGCCCACTCTTTCTGGTGATGAAGGTGGTGAGGAGGTACAGAGTCAAAGAAGGCAAACAGTCTCTAGAAGTTGGAATTGGCAAAAAAAAAAAAAAACAAAACAGTTTCCCAGTAGAGCCTGCAGAAAGGACATAGTCCTGCAGACACTTTAGACTAGTAAGACCATTTTCAGACATCTGTCCTCAGAACTATAAAATGTGTAATGTTTTAAGCCACTAAATTTGTCATCATTTGCTACAGCGGTGGTAGAAAAATAATACAGAGCGCATAGTTGGTAATTCTCATATGCCATGGGGTGTTCAATATGCCATGGTTGCTGGCGGTGGTTTAGCTGCTAAGGCGTGTCTGACTCTTGTGACCCCAGGGACTGTAGTCTGCCAAGCTCCTTTGTCCGTGGGATTTCCCAGGCAAGAATACTGGAGTAGGTTGCCATTCCCTGTTCCAGAGATCTTCCCAGCCTGGGATTAGAACCTCCACCTCCTGCATTGCAGCCCGATCCTTTACCATTGAGCCACCAGGGGAGCCCTATGCCAGGATTAGCTCTATATTAACCAGAAATTCTACTTTCTTCAATTTAAGTCTGAATTTGGCACTAAGGAGTTCATAGTCTGAGCGACAGTCAACTCCTAGTCTTTTTTTCGCTGACTGTATAGAGTTTCTCCATCATTGGCTACAAAGAATATAATCAATTGTATTTCAGTATTGACCATCTGGTGATGTTCATGTGTAGAGTCTTCTCTTGTGTTGTTGGAAGAGGGTGTTTGCTATGACCAGTGCATTCTCTTGGCAAAACTCTATTAGCCTTTGCCCTGCTTCGTTCTGTGCTCCAAGGCCAAATTTTCCTGTTACTCCAGGTGTTTCTTGACTTCATACTTTTGCATTCCAGTCCCCTATGATGAAAAACACATCTTTTTTGGGTGTTAGTTCTAGAAGGTCTTCTAGGTCTTCATAGAACCGTTCAACTTCAGCTTCTTCAGCATTACTGGTTGGGGCATAGACTTGGATTACTGTGATATTGAATGGTTTGCCTTGGAAACGAACAGAGATCATTCTGTCGTTTTTGAGACTGCATCCAAGTACTGCATTTCGGACTCTTTTGTTGATCATGATGGCTACTCCTTTTCTTCTAAGGGATTCTTACCCACAGTAATAAATATAATGGTCATCTGAGTTAAATTCACCCATTCCAGCCCATTTTAGTTCACTGATTCCTAAAATGTCTATGTTCACTCTTGCCATCTCCTGTTTGACCACTTCTAACTTGCCTTGATTCATAGACCTAACATTCCAGGTTCCTATGCAGTATTGCTCTTTACAGCATCAGACTTTATTTCCATCACCAGTCACATACACAGCTGGGTCTTGTTTCTGCTTTGGCGCCATCTCTTCATTCTTTCTTGAGCTATTTCTCCTCTGATCTCCAGTAGCATATTGGGCACCTACCAACCTGAGGAGTTCATCTTCCAGTGTCCTATCTTTTTGCTTTTTCATACGTTCATGGGGTTCTCAAGGCAAGAATACTGAAATGGTTTGCCATTCCCTTCTCCAGTGGATCACATTTTCTCAGAACTCTCCATCATGACCCATCCATCTTGGGTGGCCCTACATGGCAAGGCTCATGGTTCAAGGGATTAGGTCTGATAGACAGAGTGCCTGAAGAATTATGGACAGAGGTTCATGACATTCTACAGGAGGCAGTGATCAAGACCATCCCCAAGAAAAAGAAATGCAAAAAGGCAAAATGGTTGTCCCATGAGGCCTTATAAATGGCTGAGAAAAGGAGAGAAGCAAAGGAAAAAAGGAAAGATATATCCATCTGAATGCAGAGTTCCAGAGAATAGCAAGGAGAGATAAGAAAGCCTTCCTCAGAGATCAATGCAAAGAAAGAGAGGAAAACAATGAAATGGGAAAGACTAGAGATCTCTTCAAGAAAATTAAAGATACCAAGGGAACATTTCATGCAAAGATGGGCTCAATAAAGGGCAGAAATGATATGCACCTAACAGAAGCAGAAGATATTAAGAAGTGGCAAGAATACACAGAAGAACTATACAAAACAGATCTTCATAACCCAGATAACCACAATGGTGTGATAACTCACCTAGAACCAGACATCCTGGAATGCAAGGTGAAGCGGGCCTTAGGAACCATCACTACGAACAAAGCTAGTGGAGGTGATGGAATTCCATTTGAGCTATTTCAAATCTTAATAGATGATGCT
>SJYC01067831.1:0-71074 GCA_006408675.1 Madoqua kirkii
TGTATTCCTATGACTGGTTCCTGTTGAGGCTTGGCAGAAAGCCACAAAATTCTGTAAAGCAAATATAGACCCAGAGGGATGGTATGGGGGAGGGAGGTGGGAGGGGGTTCAGGATTGGGAACACATGTATGCCCGTGGCAGATTCATGTTGATATATGGCAAAACCAATAAGTAAATAATAATAATAATAAATAACTTTTTTAAAAAAACCTTAGACCCTCTCTCTGTTTTCCCTCTGAAACCTGTACGCCCTGTTCTACCTTCAAATGCACTTATCTCCCAGCCCTCCCCAACTCCTACCCCTGCCTTGAGTTCTGGAAAGAGAAGTAAACTTTAGGAGGACTGGATCCATCCACAACTTCTACAAAAAATCAAGGGAACACCGCTGGCACCGATCAGAAGCTGCACGGATTCCTGAAGCACATGGCGGGCTTCTTATAAGAGCATGGGAAGCTTTTGGTGAGAGGCACAAAAGGGATCACAGTTCTTTCCTTCCTTGCCTCTCAGTAGCATGCAGAGTCAACGACTGAGGCTCTACCTCTGTAAGAGGAAGCCTCGGGACTGGTAGGCCAGGTGTGCCAGACTCTGGCCTAGTACCGGGAAGCATGGCAGAAGGAGGGTGCTTCTGCCCCATGCTGCGGAAGAGAAGAGCAGCCCCTCTATATAAGGTTAATGCCCTGCTTTGCTGGGGACAGTCCCGGTGTTACGCCTTTTGTCCTGGTATAATTATTCATAAAATTCTGTAGTGGGTTAGATTATGCCCTGCCCTCCCCTTGCAAAAGATGTGCTCACATTCTAACCTGCAAATGTGACCTTATTTGGAAAGAGTGTCTTTTTTTTAATTGAAATACAGTTGATTTACAAAGTTTCAGGTATATAGCAGAGTGATTAAACCATATATATATGTTTTTTATATATATATATATATGTTATACATATCCTTTTTCAGATTCTTTTCCTTTATAGGTTATTACAGGATATTGAATGTAGTTTCCTGTGCTATACAATAGGTTCTTGTTGTTTTATTTTATATCTACTACTGTGTACCTGTTAATTCCAAATTCTCAGTTTGTTGCCTCCTCCCTCACCGCCTTGTGCTTTCTCCTTTGGTAACACTAAGTTTGACAGAGCCAGCCTCCAGCAAACATCATGTCAGTGCTTTGGAGATAACAGCTCATTCAGACAGACTCCAAGGCCCCGACCAAGACAGAGAAAGGTCCATAGCAACAACAGGACTCATTTGCCTGGGAGACAGCCCTTGGAGGTCATCTGTCAAAACCCATGTACTTCTGAACTCTTAACCAGGCCTGGGTGTTTGGAGATAAGATGGGACATAAGCAGGAGCTTTAGTGACTAGATCAGCAAGTGTTCTGCGGGAGGAAAGTGCCTCTGTCACTAAATGTCACCAGAATGCCCGTCCCCTTAGGACTTAGGTGTCCGCTCCTCTCACGTGGGACATTGGAAGAGGAAGTCAATCAGCACAACCCGCTCAAAGTGGTTTTGCAAGATGTATCAGAAGCTTAGAAGTGCGCACATCCTGTTTCCCTTTAATTTTGCTTTTAGGTAGCTCTCTTATAGGAATTCTTAGAGCCAAGTTTCTCTGACAGCACAGCAGAACCCAGGGGACCCTGAAGACCTGCACGGACACTCTTTCCCACCTAGGCATGAAGAGTTTTTTTTTTTTCTAATATATTTTTTCTGATTATAAGTGCAACGTCTGCTTATTGTAGAAAACTTGGGAAAAGTGAAAAAATAAAGAGAACAAACAAATAAATATCACTTCAGTCCCACTATCACTCATGTATCTCCTTCCAGGGTGTTGGCTTATTGTTTTTCTGTTTGTTTAAGTGTACTTACAAATAGTGGAGCATATACTATACGGTTTAACATCTTGGTTTTAAAACATTTAGCAGATCACAAGCAATCCCAATACTATTAAAATAGCAGCCCAGTAGCCTGTCGTCTGGGCTTCTCAGGGGGTACAATGGTAAAGAATCCACCTGCCAATGCAGAAAATGCAAGAAACCAGGGTTCTATCCCTGGGTCCAGAAGATCCCCTGGAGGAAGAAATAGCAACCCACTCCAGTATACTTGCCTGGAAAATCCAATGGACTTAGGCACCTGGCAGGTTACATACAGTCCGTGGAGTTGTAAAGAATCAGATAGGACTGAGTATCCATGCACACGGGCACACACGTGTGTACACACACACACAGTCTGTCGTACCATGCTATTTAGCTTTCTCTGATTATAGGACACTTGCTTGTTCCCTGCATTTCACTATATAATACAGCACAGAGAAAGGCCTTTTTGTACTTAAATCTTAGCATCAAATGCAGATCTCACTTATAATCACTGAGCTGCTCCACATTGCCCCATGCACACCTGTAGTCTGCCTTCTGTGTTTCAGAGCCTGGCATGTGCCTAGGCATCTGATGATGTTGACTGAATTACCCTCGTTCATTGATGACTGGCATATAACCTCCCCCTCACATCGTTAAGTGAGAGAGTGCCCGGATCTGACACATACTTGCTAAAGAACATGTCAACTTCCGGGAAGCTGAGGACAGTGACCGCAGGAATGCTCAGAGCCCAGCAGGTAGACAGATGAAAGCAGGCGGATCCAGGCGTGGGCTGCCCGGAGGAGGTGCAGCAGCCAGCTTCTCGTCTGGACCTCCATCTGCTAAATATTTCAAGCCAAATATCTGCCAACCTCTGTCTGCATATTTGCACAGGAACACAGAGTTTGTTCATGGTTTCTGCGTTGATATATACAAATGTAGTTTCCTGTGTCAACAGTCCTGCTTGGGGAAAAGTGGAGGAAGTATAACTAGGTAATAAAGTACTGAGGTCAAAATAGAGAGCTTGTCTCCATCAGGCCATGGAACTTACAAAGAACAGTGCCCTGCCTTGGTTTCTCCCTCTTAGTCTCTCTTAATCTATATTATATTGCCTTGCTTTCTTAAATACAAAAAAAAAAAATAGGCTACATTCCCTTAGGCCCCAGAGTTTAAAAGCTCCACAGGCAGAGTTGCTCTGCATATGCTGTTGCTGGAGATGCTAAAGCTTCGATTAGCTGCACTGTAGGAAGAAGAGGCTGCTGACAACTCTTCCAGGTCTCGTTGCTGAAGCCCAGCTCACCTCTAAGCTTCCAAATTCATTTTCTGTTCTTCTCGGTGGCCCCCAACATACTGTCCTTTCACGGGGCACTTACTCAGGCCAGGTGCTGTGCTGGCAGCTCAGGACATGAAGGCTCGGTTCTTTCCCGTGAAGAGCTACAGACACGAGGAAAGAGAGAGACACCCTTTCTTTTTTCCCAGGTCTAAGACACCCTAAGTGCCCAGCAGGGACATTGCAAAGAGCTCTGGATGTGCAAACAAAGAGACAAGGGAGCCAGGGGAAGATTTCAGAGAAGATAAACCTAGAAAGTGCACAGGAAGCCAGCAGACATCAAGCTGGGCAAAATGCAGTTTGAGGGACAGAAAATGAGTCTGGCGACTGGAGCAGGATGGGGGATGCAGGTGGGGTTAGAACAGACGATGGGAGGCCAGCGACAGGTGGCCTAAAATGGCCCGAAAGTCACGTAAGAGCACCAGGACCGCATCATGCAGATGATGTGTGTGTGTGCATGTGTGTGTGTGCATGTGTGTGTGTGCATGTGGGTGTGTGCATGTGTGTGTGCATGTGTGTGTGCATGTGTGTGGGTGTGTGCATGCGGTGTGTGTGTGACTCGCTCAGTCATGTCCGACTCTTTCGCACTTCATGGTCTACAACCTACCAGGTTCCTCTGTCCATGGAATTCTCCAGGCAAGAAAACTGGAGTGGGTTAGCCATTCCCTTCTCCAGGGGATCTTCCCAACCCAGGGATCGAACTCAGGTCTCCTGCATTGCAGGCAGACTCTTTACCATTTGATCTATCTGGGAAGCCCCTTGTAGATGGTAGGAACAGCCAAATGGGAGGCTCCAGGTCAGATCTATGACTGGAGTAGAAAAGGAATCACAGGACAGCAAGACTGGAAGCAGAAATAAGAATGAGGATATTCTTGCAACAGTCCAAAGAAACAGGAATGAATCAGACACTGTGAATTAGGCAATCAAGTGGTTACTGACAGCAGTAACTATGGTGAAAAATCCAGTGAGAATCCAAGAGAAGGGCTCCCATGTTGCTTGGGACTCGCGCTTCAGGTGTGTGTGGGATACTCATGTGGCAGTGTCCAGCAGCAAGTAGACAAACTCTGAGGTGGTGTCCATTCGGGAACTATCAGCTTCTAAGCGACAGCTGAAGCCACAGGAGCAGGGTAAAATTGCTCATGGGAAGTGTGATGGGTGGGACGCAAACATCAGAGCAGAAAAGCCTGGCACATGAGCAACAGAGGAGCTGGGAAGGAGCAGCCAGTATTAAAAGAACCGAACTGGAGTCAGGTCATGGAAGCCAACAGAGGCGGGGAATTCGGGGACAAGAATGTCAACATGAAATTCTGCCACGATCAAGTAAGGTGCAGACCCAACCCCGTGGCAATGAGCATGCCATCTGTGACTTTATAGCACCAACTTCAGCAGTGGGGGGTATCAAAACACCCTCAACTGAGGAGCAAAGAGAAGGAGAAAAGGTGGTGGCTTTCTGAAAGAGAAGGCTCAAAAGAGGGGCTGGCAAAGTCACGGGATGTGTTTCTCCAAGGTGGAGCTTCACTAAGTTTGTAGGTTGTGATGCCGGACCCTGTAGAGGTAAAGAGCCATGAGTTTGTCATAAGATGCCTAACTGGGAGAGTAGAAAATTGTGATGTCATTATTATGGTATGAACACTCCCAAAAGGAGTCACCTTCCACAGGCTGGGATAGGCTTCTTAAATAGGCAGAAGTGGTAAAGAATCCGCCTGCCAGTACAGGAGAGGCAAGACATGGGGGTTACATCCCTGGGTCAGGAAAATACCCTTGAGTAGGAAATGGCACCCCACTCTAGTACTCTTGCCTGGAAAACCCCATGGACAGAGAAGCGGGGAGGGTTACAGTCCACAGGGTCGCAAAGACTCAGACATGACTGAGCGCCCAAGCGCAGGCTCAGATACTTTGACATTCCCCAGTTCTGAGCTGCAGGCTAGTGTAGGCAAGGCAAAAGGGAGGAAGAGGCTCAGGGCCCCATGGAGAAGCTGCCTGTTGAGGCTCAAACGCTGACATCCTGAGTCAAGCAGTGTCGGGAATGCAGTGCTGGACACAGGCCTGAGTTCTGAAGCTGCGTGGAAAGCTGGCAGCTGTATGCTGTGAGCCTCTGACCCCGCTCATCTCACATTTTTTCTCAACATTTTGGACATTGATGGTGTGTAATCTAACACCATAAATGTGTCCTGTTGGTGCACAGTTATAATTCAGACTGATGAGGCTGTTGGCTGTCTTTAAATAGCCAATTACACTGCTCTGACATGGCTAAGGTTAACTAAACGACTAAATTAACTAACCCAGCCACAGAATCAGGCTCTGGCCTGAGTACGCCAGGCCAGAAAAATCAGCACCCTCGTGAAAATTAGACTATGGATTTAACAAGAGTCAAGCGACTCCCACCAGGTATCAGGGATTCTTCTCACTGGTCCTGATAACTGGCTCTGCAGCAAGAGCCTCTGCTCCATTCCCCTTCTTTTTAACTGAAGTACAGCTGATTTACAATGTTGTGTTAGTTTTAAGTATATAGCAAAGTAAGATGTATATATATATTTAAAATATTGATATATATTATTAGGTTGAAGTGAAGTGAAAGTCAATAGGCAAGGCAAAAGGGAGGAAGAGGCTCAGGGCCCCATGGAGAAGCTGCCTGTTGAGGCTCAAACGCTGACATCCTGAGTCAAGCAGTGTCGGGAATGCAGTGCTGGACACAGGCCTGAGTTCTGAAGCTGCGTGGAAAGCTGGCAGCTGTATGCTGTGAGCCTCTGACCCCGCTCATCTCACATTTTTTCTCAACATTTTGGACATTGATGGTGTGTAATCTAACACCATAAATGTGTCCTGTTGGTGCACAGTTATAATTCAGACTGATGAGGCTGTTGGCTGTCTTTAAATAGCCAATTACACTGCTCTGACATGGCTAAGGTTAACTAAACGACTAAATTAACTAACCCAGCCACAGAATCAGGCTCTGGCCTGAGTACGCCAGGCCAGAAAAATCAGCACCCTCGTGAAAATTAGACTATGGATTTAACAAGAGTCAAGCGACTCCCACCAGGTATCAGGGATTCTTCTCACTGGTCCTGATAACTGGCTCTGCAGCAAGAGCCTCTGCTCCATTCCCCTTCTTTTTAATTGAAGTACAGCTGATTTACAATGTTGTGTTAGTTTTAAGTATATAGCAAAGTAAGATGTATATATATATTTAAAATATTGATATATATTATTAGGTTGAAGTGAAGTGAAAGTCACTCAGTCATATCTGACTCTTTGTGATTCTCCAGGCCAGAATACTGGAGTGGGTAGCCTTTCCCTTCTCCAAGGGATCTTCCCAATCCAGGGATGGAACCCAGGTCTCCTGCATGGAGGGTAGATTCTTTACCAGCTGAGCCACCAGGGAAGCCCAAGAAAACCACAGTGGGTAGCCTATCCCTTCTCCAGCAGATCTTCCCAACCCAGGAATCAAACCAGGATCTCCTGCACTTCAGGTGGATTCTTTACCAACTGAGCTATCAGGGAAGCCCAATTATTATTATTATTAGGTTAGTGCAACCTAATTGTGGTTTTGGACAGTGAATTATTATATGAATGTGTGTATATTTATATATATTCTTTTTCAGATTCTTTTCCATTATAGGTTATTGCAAGATAGTGAATATAGTTCCCTGTACTGTACAGTAGGTAGGTTCTTGATAATTATTATGTATATGTATTAGCATGTATCTGTTAATCCAGCTCATAATTTATTCCTTCCACCCCTTCCCCTTTGGTAACCATAAGTTTGTTTTCTATTTCTGTGAGTCTATTTCTGTTTTGCAAATAAATTCACTTGTGCTGTTTCTTGGATTACACATACAGTCTGTATCATATCCGCCTTTGTCTGGCTTACTTCACTTAGGCCCATCCATGTCACTACTAATGGCATCACTCCATTCTTTTGATGGCTGAGCAGTATTCCATTGTATACATGAGCTACATCTTCTTTGTCCACTCATCTGTCAGTCGATATATCATTTGCTTCCATGTCTCGGCTATTATAAACAGCGCCGCTTGAGAACCGAGGTACATGTATCTTTTTTAATTAGAGTTTTCATCTTCCCCAGATACATGCCCAGGGATGGGATTACTGTATCATATGGCCATTCTCATTTTAGTTTTTAAGGAGCCTCCATACTGTTCTCCATAGTGACTATACCTCTACTTCATTTGGTGGGAAGATGCTGCTGCTGCTGCTAAGCCACTTCAGTCGTGCCCGACTCTGTGCGACCCCATAGACGGCAGCCCACCAGGCTCCCCCGTCCCTGGGATTCTCCAGGCAAGAACGCTGGAGTGGGTTGCCATTTCCTTCTCCAATGCATGAAAGTAAAAAGTGAAAGTGAAGGCGCTCAGTCGTGTCCGATTCTTGGTGACCCCATGGACTGCAGCCTACCAGGCTCCTCTGCTGTGGGATTTTCCAGGCAAGAGTACTGGAGTGGGTTGCCATTGCCTTCTCCAATGGGAAGATGGGAGGGCTATAAAATAAAATTACTCTGCTTCCTACAAGGATAAAGAAATCATGGGCTCTCCTAAAAGCACAGAATCCTGAACATATTCTAATCCACTTCCCACCTCCATTTGACTAATATGGAAATAAGGCTCAGAGTTAACAATTTTCCAAAACTTTCTCAATGAGCGAGTGACACGGAATCCACTGAACAATGCAAAGGTGGCTACCGTGACGTGACAAGGCTTCTAGGACATTTGGTCACCCCTTCTGGACAACAAACCAGACCCTGGTAGGCTCGGATTTAACTGAACACAGAGCCCTCCTAACTTCTGGGCTGGAGGGTGCACCCACGTAATGTCCAGGGAAAGAGGCCTGGACAGTAGGGGGGAGGCTGAGGAGGAGGCAGGTGGGCACAGCAGTAAATGCCCCGTTATCAAGATGCCCTGCACATCCCCATTATCCTTCAAGTGCCCTCATTCATCAGGACTCTGCTTGTGACTGAGAGGGGCCTCCCTTTAACCAGATGAATCAAAAGGCTGCGGACATGGCATTAGGGCCCCAAGCTCCTGAGCAAACAAGGAAAAAGTACCTGGCGGTCTACACACTGCCTACTGGAGCAGGGGTCAGTGAAGTAAACCATGGAGATAAGCTCCAGGACAGCGTGTGGGCCTGTTCCAGGGCTGAGCACGGGGATCCAGCTGGACTGCTGTTGGACTCCAGCAGAGGGACCCCAGCCTTGGGCTTTCATGATTAGAGAAACACCAACACCTCTCCTGGCTTGGCAGAACTCTGGTCATCTGCCCTACTCTTCCAGCTTAGCATTCAGAGCTGGGGACAGCCCAGGGATGGGGTTCCAGCCTATGACATGGCAGTGATCTGCTAAGATTGAATTCTTCAGCATTCAAATGGAGCCAGCTTCTTGGAGCTCTGCAGGAGACCAGTGTCTCTGAAGCCAGCCTACCGAGAATCGCCAACCTAGGAAGCAGCTGAATACATTAGTTCTCATTCCCCAGTTCTTTCTTCCTGTCAAAGGCAGCTTTCCTAATCTTAAACTTAACCACAGCACCCTCTGCTAAGGCCACTTAGCGTCTTCCCTTGCCAGCATGATAGCGTCAAACTGCTCAGCCTGGGATGCGAGGCTTCCTACACCAGATCTCACCCTTCTGTCCAGGCTTACCCTCAGCACCCCCATCTCCAAATGCACTGGATCTGCCTCCTCTGTGGCTCCAGTGACGCGGGCCTTTTTCCCTCCCGCTGGCCCGTAAACTCGCAGACGCATCACCCCAGACACCCTCGTGGAGAATGTCTGGCTCCTCCTCCTGAACTCCATGATCACTTTCGTCATTACACTAGGTAGTTGTTTTCATACCTGCCCAACCTGAAGGGCCCTCAGTCATGCCATCTGCAGAGAAGGTGTCAGTGAACCGCGATGAAGGTCAGCAGCTGCGTCCACCCTAGAGCTCAGGCTCCAGGCCCTTCTGCCCTGCCCATAGCCATAGATTCCAGATCTCACAGATGCTGAAACACTCTCTATCTTATATAAATCAAGTGATCTATAACTGTTTCAAAGCTAAACACTGGATGAAAGGTGTCACCTGCCATCTCCTCTGAAGAGTTAAGTATTCTGATGAGAACCTCAGTACCCTCTCCATGTCGATGTGACTGAGGCCCCACTGCCAACTGGCAGCACACTGACAGTGCCCTGGAGCTCAGGAAAAAGGTGATGCTCACACCTGCCCAGATACCACACACATCTCCCACTTGCTTCAGGCACGGGGGCCTTTAAAAGGAGGTCTCCCTTTAAGAAATCCTTTGTCGATCCACCCGCACACCTTAAAGTCAGGGGCTGCAAATGACATTTACAAGGTGGCCACAGGTTGCTGGCCATCGCAAAGCAGTCTACCCTTACAGGAATAGCACTATCTCAGTGAGTTGAAGCTCTTTGTTCTGAATATGCACCCTATTTTCAGTGTGGTTTCCTTGGCAGTTGATTGAGTGACTAATTGAATGCCCATTAATAGCTTCACGAATGAAAGGAAATGTACTTTAAGGGAGCTCCATACTGGTACACAATTGCACCGACAAACTGTTTTCAAATCTGACAAGAATCAGCTTCAAATAAAGGGTGACATTTAAACAACTAGAAACCTCAAGGGCCATGATTACACAGCCCCGTTCATAAGCACCCTCCTGTTTGATGGCTCGTTGGCAAGTTCACCCTGCAGAAGCCTTCTCAGCTGCCCGAAGTAGGAAGGTCCTGGCTGTTCTCAGCTAAGCAGGCATCTGAATATGCTCTGCAAATCCTTTCCCAGTGTATTCTCAGGACCCAGAAGCCCCAATCTTGTCTATGTCCATATATTTGCAGCCATTGTGAGATGTATCAGAACTTTAAAGAGACACTCTGGGGAAGTCTATCACCAGGCCAGGCCAGGCCAAGGAACTTGTCACTGAAGGATGTCTATCCAAGCTAGCATGACCCACTCTAAGACAGAAAGGACAGCCGCGCTCACTCCTCCATCACCAGACCGTCTCTCAACAGGGTGTAGGAAGCAAAATTTCTCCTCTGAAGAACTTGCAGGTGGTCTTTTCAGGATTTCCTCAGGCATCACTGTATCCCTACAAAGCAGTAAGTCACAGCAACAACTCCCATCTTCTAGTCAAGAAGCTTGACCTTGAAGCAGTCCTTGATTCTCTAAAGAAGAAAGATCACAGAAAAGAGATGAAGGGCAACCTGGTATCATCCCTGGGAAAACAGCATCTCCGCCCTGTTCTGCAGAGCCTCCTGCTGAGCGCCACCCCACCCCATATCCCAGGACCCCACCTTGTTTGCTGACCTCGCTGTCCCATCGCCAGATTCAATTCTGGGAACCTGGAATTCCTTTGGCCCACATCCAGCTCCAGGTCAGCCCACATCCCATCTAGTCACATCTCAGCCCACCCCTCAGCATGACTTGGTCAGGCCTTGGCCAAAGCTCTCTCTAGGGCTCCAGACTCAAGCATCTGACTATCCATCTGCATACCCAAGACAGCCTCAAACACAGAATGCACACAGATAAACCAAAAAACCAAAAACCCTCCCCATCACACCAAACGGACCAGACATATATCCACTTTCCCAAGTCTGGAACCTGAGACTCTTCCTTCTCTCTTCCACATCCAAGTCATCTTATCTGACACCCAAAAATCTTTCCAATTCATTCTCTCCTCTTCAAAACTACTTCTGCTTTGGGGGACTACCTCTATCCCCTGATACAATAATCCTGCTTATCCATGTGATTAATAGGGTTGACCCTACCATTCTGATCTAGCAGTGGTCAAGGGACACAGGCCTGGGTACAGAAAGTATTCCAGCTACTTGGTCACAGTCACTGGTTAAGGACTGAGCTATCAGAATCCTCCCCAGAGGACTTCCCTGGTGATTCAGCGGTTAAGATTCTGCACCTTCAGTGCAGTGGACCTGCGTTCAATCGCTGGTCAGAGAACTACATGACACGTGTATAGAGAATGCAGTGCAGAATCTTAAAAACAAACAAACAAACAAACACGTCCTCTCCAGAGTTCGAATAGAAAGACATGTTCCTTCCCTGGCAGCCCAGTTGTTAGGGCTCAGAGCTTTCATTCAAGGTGGCAGATGCAAAGAAAGAGAAAAATGATGGAGAAAGATGTGAACCCGGGAATTCCTGCTGCTCAGGGCTAATTTGCCTACTGCAAAGGAGTGTGCACAGGCTGCCAGGGTCCCTTCTCTGCGGCTGGATGTGCCAATGATATAGAGTAATCCCACTGTTTGCTACCATAGAACTCTTTACTGTATACAAAGCCCATCCACAAATATTGTTTCCCCAAAATGTTAGGAGTTGACCAAGGTCCAGAACTCGAACTCCACATGCTTTTCACTTGCGTCTTCACAGTCTCACTGGTGGAGATAGAACCCCTGGGTTTCTGGGCAGGGCACACGTTCTGAGTTATCAGGATGAACTCTGCCTGCAATAATCAGACCATCTCCAGCTCTGGCATCTGCTCAGGCTGCAAGACATACTGTACAGGACCTGTAGAATCCAGACTCAGAATTCTTCCAGGAACAATAGCTGAACCATCTGAACACCAGGCTTCACAAGGCAACTGGACACAGAAACAGGCTCTTGCCACCCTATCTAGGCCGCACAAAGCCAGTAATGACAGAAGGCCACCCCCAGGTTGAAATGTGCCCACTTAGCTCGGTGAAAGAGCCTGGCAATGAACATAGCAAGAAGAAGCCCTAGACCTGGCTAGATTGGCTTGGACCTGCCACTGAGCCTCAGAGACCCTTTGGAGACTTCCGTGTGCACTGTGGACAGAGGCAGATGCTCAGACTCTTCCACGGGGACACTCTGCTGGCAAGTCAGCACCAGGGCCTTGATCTCCTTCTTGAAGTTGGTGTTGAGAAAGCCATAGATGAAAGGGTTGACACAGGTGGAGGCCATGGCAAGCAGGTGGCACACCAAAAAGATGAGGTTGCCATGGCAAATGGGGATGGCCTCATGGTACCAGTCTTCCAGGCTGTTGAACACATGGAGGGGCAGCCAAAGCACAGCAAAGGCAACCACCATTGCCATGAGGACCCCGTTGATCCGCTTCACCTGCCAAGCCCGCGAGCTGTAGGTGCCCTTGCGGAATGCCCGCCCCTGAGCCCTCAGGCGCTGGTAGATGCGGACATAGCAGACCAGGATGAAGGCCAGGGGAATGCAGTACTGGAAGAGCAGCAGGAAGGTGGTGTAGATGAGGCGGTGACGGTCCAGTGGCCACGACTCAGTACAGACCACTTTATCTGCCAGAAACTCCACAGCCTTGGAGTGGTTCTTATGAAAGACATTCTCTAGGATGCTGTTGGCCAGGAATGGCAGGGAGAGGAAGCACGCAATGAGCCAGATGACCACGATCCCCAGGTAGGCCTGGGTGACACTGGGTTTCCAGCCTGTTGGATTGATGATGAGCTGGTGCCTTCCAGAGCCACAAGGACAAGCGAGAGGATGGAGACTGTCACTGACATACACTGGATAAAGGTGGATATCTTGCAAAGGGCCTCGCCAAAGACCCAGTAGTCCATGATGGTGTAGATAGCCGTGAGTGGCTGGCAGATGAGGCACATGAGGAAGTCAGAGAAGGCCAGGTTGGCAATGAGCAGGTTGGTCACATTGGCCTTCTCCTTCTGCCTAATAGTCACACATACCAGGCAGAGGTTGCCCAGGACCCCCACAACGGTCTCAATGCTGTAGGAGGTGACAATGAAGACCACGGGGTCTAAGGAATCCTGGCAGTGGTCCGAGAAGTTGTATGGAGTGTAGAGTGAAGCTGACTTGCTCCTGTTTTCACCCTGTGGGGATCCTAGGAACAGCAAGGCCAAAAAGTGAGAGGTGTTCATGGTGGACAGGAGAAGATTTCAGGAGACTCAAGGATGACACCTGCAAAGCAAAGACAAATGGCACTTAGGGACGCCACCACCTGTGTGGGGTCCAGGGGAGAGTGGGGGCTGGGACAGAGCTTCGTGGCTGCTTCCTTCCAAAGGCTGAAACCTGGAGAACCTGAGATTCGGAGACGTGGAGCAGCTTGCCTATAGTTAACTAGCCCACACAGCTAATAAGTAATGGGGCCCAGATACAAACCCAGGTCTGTCTGACATCAGAACCTGTTCCACAGACTCCCCCTGACCTCAGGGTTCAAGGCTGTTTTGATGATAAAGAAATTAAAATTTTGTATGCAGAGTTTGGGGACAGAATTATTTAGGGAGCATGGGTAGAAATCCCCTTATCACACTGTATGCAAACAGAAATAGCAATACATTCTTCCTCGTGCTCAGGTCCTTTCGTGGCACCCTATGCCCTCTTAAAAACTATTTATTCGCTTCACTGTGCTGGGTCATAGTTGCAGCAGAAGGGGTCTCTGATATTCGCTGTGGCATGTGAACTCTTAGCTGAGGCATGTGGGATCCAGTTCACTGACCAGGGATCAAATTCAAGCCTCCGACACCAGGGACGTCCCCACATTCCCTTTAGGACAGATCCGGAACCTCAGGGTTTGACATGAAGTGTGCCTTCCTGCTCTCAGCCCCTACCTACTCTGCCAGGCTTGTTTCTCAGTGACATATGGCAATACTGAAGACTGCCAGGTATGCCGAGGACTGGGTCATCAGTACACCAGCTCGCTCCTCCTGACCCAGAACATACACATCAGGCTGAGGTCAAGGGCTGCTCGCTAACTCCCTATGGGTCCCCTCCATGCCTATGCTTAAGCCACAGCTTGTGGCTCCCAGAAACTGGCCTGGTCCACACCTCCATGTCAGCCTGGCCCTTTTCCTCTGGTGCCTCAACACAAAGGACTCTCCGCCAAGATCTAATTGGAATTTGGGCCCCAGAACCTCCAGGTGGTAATGCCAACAACAGATATTTCGATGTGGTGAGCCGTTGCATCACCACACACCATCAGAGTTCCCCTCCTCATGACTTCTCTAGTCATCACGAATCCCACAAGCAGCTCTCAGCCTTAAGGAGAACAGAATCACTCCAGGAGCAGATCGGAAGCATGGATTCCAGAGTCCCTCACCAGGAAATGCAGTTAAGTGAGTTCAGGATGGGGCCAAGGAATGTGTACTTTAACAAGTGAGCCATATGATTCTGATCACAGGGTCCTTGGACCCCATATCAGTAAGTACTGTTTAGAAAAGGCCCTATCTCAGATATTCTTTAGGGCCTTTATAATATGTGAACAGTTCTATCTATGAACTGTTCACATATAAATGTTCCTCATGATCAAGTGCTAAGTTAGAGGCAGTTTTTACAGGGTATAACCAAAATTAACCAAAGGTCAGTAAAATCTATATCTGTCAGCTGTCGTAAATGTCACTTACTATAAATTTAATTTGACTTAGAAAGATGAATCACATTTGGCCATGGAAAGATTGTCATGAATTCAAAGACAGTTTATAGTTTAGTTATTTCAGTTACCCAATCCCAGAGACAAGAGAATTTTTCTTCTGTTTTTTTTTTAAACTTCTTCTTTTTTTTAATATTTATTCATTTGGCTGTGCTAGGTCTTGGTTGTGGCACATGGGATCCTGGATCTTCATTGCAGCTGTGGGATCTAGAATGGGGTCACTGAAGGCAGCAGTGAAGATCCACTTGGCTTGCAGCCCCCTTCTCAAAGAATCACTAAAGAGTAACACAGGGGATGGTCACCAGTGAGCCAGGAAACTCCACACCAGTCCCTGCTGACTAGACCACATGGATGCCTGGACCTTCTCCACAACAGCTGGGACTGGGGCAGAGGAGGGAAGTGCTAGGGCTGGGGAGGCAACACCATGGGAAGGAGATCTTTGGGGAACCAAGAAAGGAGCAGAATTACCGGATGGCCCTTGCATCTTTCTCCAGAGCTGCAGACACTGCAAGGAAACTACTCCATAAGAGCCCACCCTAGAAAGGCCCTCTGTGCACAGGAACCGAGGATCTCCAGAAGCGGACGCCAGGGGCGAGGCAGCAATATTCAAACCCTGAGCCCCAGGTCAGCACGAAAGTTAGATTCCTTCTGCAGAACGTGCACAGAGGCAGTAGGGAGAAGGCAGTGGCAGTGGGCATGCAGAGGCGATTCTGGTCTGAGTTTGGTCCTGCAGACACCTGGAAGACCCAAGTAGCCTCAAGGGCGGTACCTGGATGGGACCTAGGGAGAGAATGGGACAACTGAACCTGCCACGCCCAGAAGAGCAGAAAGGGGAATTTGGAAAGACAAGCAGGAGAGAGAAGGCAGGAACCAATCTTGGGAAGAGCCCAAAGAGCGGTGGGTGGTCTTGCCTTACTGTGGAGGGAGACAGGGCAGAAGGGACAGATATTAACCTTCACTCAGCTTTGGGCTCAAGACATCTTCCTGAGCATTAATCCAAACCCTAGCCATGAGAGAAAGGCTCTATTAGGCTGAACCACATGAAATCCCCAGTATCCAACCATTTTCAGTCTGCAAAGACAGCAGAACCATATGGCTGGATTTTATATCAGCTCCATTTCAAAGGGACACTGAGGCCCAGTTAGATGAAAGGCAGTGGCCCGAGGTCCCCAGAGTCTGAGTGGCAAAGCTGAACTAGAGCCTTGGCTAGTCTGATTCTGAAGACCTTGGCACCAGGCCATGCCAGATACATTTTTTAAAAAGGAAGAAGGGAAGTCTGTGCTAAAGTAGGAGGTGAGCTGATGTGGGGCAGGAGAAACGGCAGAGGCAGAGTTGGAGACAGACATCTAAGGTCGCCAACAAAGCCTGACCAGGTGAGCACTCCACAGTGCCGAGGTATGGCTCAGCAAAGCGACAAGATTCCCCAGCTGGGGTGGCATTGCCCAGGGTCCCCTGGCAGGAGGGAAGTGCTAGGGCTGGGGAGGCAACACCATGGGAAGGAGATCTTTGGGGAACCAAGAAAGGAGCAGAATTACCGGATGGCCCTTGCATCTTTCTCCAGAGCTGCAGACACTGCAAGGAAACTACTCCATAAGAGCCCACCCTAGAAAGGCCCTCTGTGCACAGGAACCGAGGATTTCCAGAAGCGGACGCCAGGGGCGAGGCAGCAATATTCAAACCCTGAGCCCCAGGTCAGCACGAAAGTTAGATTCCTTCTGCAGAACGTGCACAGAGGCAGTAGGGAGAAGGCAGTGGCAGTGGGCATGCAGAGGCGATTCTGGTCTGAGTTTGGTCCTGCAGACACCTGGAAGACCCAAGTAGCCTCAAGGGCGGTACCTGGATGGGACCTAGGGAGAGAATGGGACAACTGAACCTGCCACGCCCAGAAGAGCAGAAAGGAGAATTTGGAAAGACAAGCAGGAGAGAGAAGGCAGGAACCAATCTTGGGAAGAGCCCAAAGAGCGGTGGGTGGTCTTGCCTTACTGTGGAGGGAGACAGGGCAGAAGGGACAGATATTAACCTTCACTCAGCTTTGGGCTCAAGACATCTTCCTGAGCATTAATCCAAACCCTAGCCATGAGAGAAAGGCTCTATTAGGCTGAACCACATGAAATCCCCAGTATCCAACCATTTTCAGTCTGCAAAGACAGCAGAACCATATGGCTGGATTTTATATCAGCTCCATTTCAAAGAGGACACTGAGGCCCAGTTAGATGAAAGGCAGTGGCCCGAGGTCCCCAGAGTCTGAGTGGCAAAGCTGAACTAGAGCCTTGGCTAGTCTGATTCTGAAGACCTTGGCACCAGGCCATGCCAGATACATTTTTTAAAAAGGAAGAAGGGAAGTCTGTGCTAAAGTAGGAGGTGAGCTGATGTGGGGCAGGAGAAACGGCAGAGGCAGAGTTGGAGACAGACATCTAAGGTCGCCAACAAAGCCTGACCAGGTGAGCACCCCACAGTGCCGAGGTATGGCTCAGCAAAGCGACAAGATTCCCCAGCTGGGGTGGCATTGCCCAGGGTCCCCTGGCCTTGGGCCCCAGCACATTGGCTCAGACCCTTCCCCAGCCGCTCCAAGGCTACCCTAGCCTCTCCAGCCCCTCATCCTTCCCAAACACACCCAGGCTTGAAGTGCCTAGTGGAAGGACACTCAGACAGAGCTGTCTCCTTCCCAGTGCAGTTTGGAGCCTCAGAGGCCCCTCCTGAGGGAGAACACAAGAGCACAAGCTTCCCCGGGCGAGACGTGGGCTTGCAGGGCCTAGCGAGTGGCGGTGAGTGCTATTTCTCACCTGGATCACCTTGAAGTAATAATACCCAGTAATCACCAGGGCTTCCGAGTTGCGGCCACAGTGACCCCTTCAAGACTTTCCAGGCGGTTTAGAATTCCTCCAAAGGACCGCACATCAAGCCTGTCTCTCACTTCCCAATGCATTCCTCAGAGATGCCCAGTGAGGACCAGGAGGCCTCAGATCTTCCAGGTGCCCAGAGGGTGGTGATTCTGGGAGGGGTAGGGTGGATTATAATGCAAAATCAGTGGAATAGTGTCTCCAGGCTTCGTTCCCAAGCAGCTCTCATGATAAGGGGGGACCACCTGCAACCCCCAGGGGAGCCCTCGCAGACTGCAGCCTGCCTTCCCAGATGAAAACTCACGGAAAAGACAAATAATATAATCTTCTCAGGAGCTAAGAATGGGGACAAGGATGTCTGCTTTGTTTCCTGAAATTTCAGCAAACAGCTCCTGTCTCCTAAAGCCCGCGGCGCCCACACTTGCCACGCACCGCTTACCTCCTTTGCCTGCAGCGCGCAGAGAACACCGAGGCTGTGGGAGCCCAAATCCGCTCCAGTGGCAGGATTGCCCGCACCAGCCCGACTGCGGCGCTCCGAGCCTCGGGCTCTGTAAAGCCCACCGGGCGGCTGGCGGAGCAGCGCGCGGCTTCCCGGGGCCCCCTCCGACCCTGGCCGCTTCCTCCCTCAGAACCCACGGGGCGCATCCAGGGGCCCCTGCCGGCCTCACCTGCTCCGGCAACCCGGCGCGCTCTCTGCTTGCGGAGCGGAGCCGCCCTGCCAGTTCACCGCACGCCCGGCTCCCTCCCGCGCCGCCGCCGCCAGCCCCCGCCCAGTCTGCGGCCCCGCGCCTCCCAAGAGGACGCTCCGGCCCCGCGGGGGACCCGGGCGCCTGCCCCGGGGCCGCGCCCGCGAGCCTTCCCATCTGCCCGCGGTTGCAGCCAGACAAACCTGCCTTCTCCACGCCCACCCCCGCCCAGGCCAGCGGGCTGGAACTGTTGTTCCCTGTGAGCTTCAGTGCCCTCATCCATGAAACGGGCAAAAGAAGACCTGCCTTTCATAAACTCATGCACAGACATGAACTGCAGGCCGCTGTGAGCCTGACTCTCCCGACAGACACAGAGCTGGACAAAACAGATGTCCCGTCCTCGGGTCATACTGGAGTTCCCAGCCCAGGAAGGAAGGCAGGCCAGGGGCAAGTAAATCAGTTATTGCAGAGAATGAGATGCTGTGGGGAAATGGTCAGATATAGACAGATGGTCCAGGAAGCAGGCACAGTAAAGGCAGAGGCGCTGAGGCTGGAGGTATCTGGTCACTGGAGATCACGGGAGAACAAGGTGGCTGGAGAACGTCGGGGCTTTCAGAGGGGCATTTGGGAAGAGTCAGAGAGGCCCTCATAGGTTCTGGAAAGGCCTCCAAAGTTGCTGCAACAACAGTCAAGTAAGAAAGCTCTTCTCCAATGGCGCCCAGGTGACTTAGGACTTGCTTGAAATGGCACAGTGTGTATTCCAAAGGCTGCTCCAATTCTGAATATACTGCCTTATCATTTCCTCCAGGAGGCCACATGGTGCAATCACCGTATGTACTTGGAGGACCTCTTGAGGGTAGACTGCTTCTGGGACACTTCCTAAGTGTCAGACATGCACAACTCTTCTATAAAACCTTCCATGGCTCCCACTCACAGAAATCAAATAAAGCAGTGGTTACCAGGGACCAGGAGTTTGGGGAAATGGGGAGGAGATACTGGTCAAAGGGTCCAAACTTCCAGTTATAAGATTAACAAGTTCTGGGGATCTAATGTACAGAAGGGTGAGTATAGCTTATAATACTGTATTATATACTCAAAAGTTGCCAAGAAAGTAGATCTTAAATTCTCTTTTCATAAAAAAAGAAACGTAATTATGTGAAAGGGTGGAGATACTATCTAACACTTTGGTGGTAATTGTTTTGCCACATGTAAGTGTATCAGATCAACTCATTGTAAACCTTAAGTGTACATACTGTCAATTATATCTCAATAAAGCTGGGGGAGAAATAAACTTCCATGGCTCCCTATGACCCACAGGACACGGCCCAGATCTCCCAGCCACTCCCCCCACACACCAAGTAACCCCAAAGTACCATCCGCAACGCTGACCATGGAAATGGTCCCAGAGTGGTGGGCAGTGGCCCCTTCTGGAATGACAGTTGTCATTTGCGGTGCAAGTGGGTTCTGCAGACAGTACCCTATTGGATCATCAGAACAGCTCTGAGGGTGAGTGTTTCTGTTTTACTAATGAAACCAAGTTGGACTCAAAGATTGAGCAACTTCCCCAAAGCCACTCAGCTAAGAAACTGAATGGTCAGATCCTGCCCGCCAAACACCCAGGCCTCTGCTGGCTGGTGCCCAGGTTTGCACCTGCCATGTCTCCTTCCAGGATCACTCTCCTCCCTGCCTGACTCCCTGGGAAACTGCTGCTCCTCCTTCTCAGCCCAGCTCCAGCGTCCCCGTGCCATGATGTGTTCTGGCTGCAGAAGCAGGCGGCACAGCCTGTGTGTATGTTCATCCAACATTTTCCCGTGTCCAGGGCATGGCTCCTGCTTGTGCCCTCAGAGCCCATTCCGGGTCCACACACAGTGACAGCATGTGACAAAGGAAGGGAAGAATGCATTTAGCAGAACTTAATTATAATGACTCATTGGAAAAGACCCTGATGCTGGGACAGATTGAAGGCAGAAGGAGAAGGGGGTGACAGAGAGTGAGGTGGTTGGATGGCATCACTGATGCAAAGGACCCAGACTTGGGCAAACTCTGGGAGTTGGGGAAAGACAGGTTAAGCCTGGCATGCTGCAGTCCATGGGGTCATGAAGAGTTGGACACAACTTGGCAACTGAACAATAACAATCATAATGACAGCTTCCAGGAGTCTAAAGTGAAAGTCTTTCCTGTTCAGAAACCACTCACCTATAGACAACTGTTCTCTGTGTGGGCAAGAACTCAGACACTGACATCTCCTCCTCATGGGGCAGCTATGTGGGGCCATGGATTGAGGTCTTACTGGTGAGCCTTTTAAACAACTTCCCAGAGCTCCTAGGCCTTAGCTCAAGCCCGTGTAGAACAGAGAGCAGCTGATGGGGCAGTGAGAATAGTGACCAGATCCTGTGCCAGACAAAAGCACTTTCTCTTACGCCCACCTCATAAAGTGTGATCATCCCACACCGCAGGTGAGAAAGCTGAGGTTGGGGGAACTGGAGTGTCTTTTCCCCTGCATCCAAATTGTAGATAGTGGGGTTGGGGTTTGAACCCAGAGTCCAAGCTCTGTCTCCAGCATCCAAATACCCCTGAGAGGGGTAAGTAGACATTCTTAGTTAAGCAACACAGCAAGAGCTGGCTGTCAGACCTTTTGCTGACAGGAAGGAAACAGCAACAGCCAGGGAAGGAAACAGCAACCCCTGGTGGCAGCTGAGCCCTGCAAAGAGCACAGCAAGAATCTCTAAAGCTCCCTGAGAACACAGAGCCCATGAGCAAGAGACCTGGAGCCGCACTTCCCTACTCGCTGCCACAGGAGGCTGGGACCCCTCGGGGAGATCCTGCCAATGGGCAGCCTGCATTCCACAGCATCTGGGGGCCAAGCATCTTGAACAAGTGATGAAGCTTGAATGGAACCTGGGGTTGAGAGGATAGTTACGTCTCAGTGCTAACTGCCTGAATCATGATGGTTGTGTTTTGGGAGAGTAGGAGAAGGTCCTTTTCTGTAAGTAATAGACAGTAAAATTAGTATTTGGAAAAGAGGGGCTTCTTGTTGGCAGCTTACTCAGATGGTTCAGAAAAAAATACTGTCTATCCTCACTTGTAGTTTTTCATAAGCCCAAATTTGTTTGCATTTATATATGTGTAAGCCTTTGAAGAAGGCTGAGCGCCAAAGAATTGATGCTTTTGAACTGTGGTGTTGGAGAAGACTCTTGAGAGTCCCTTGGACTGCAAGGAGATCCAACCTGTCCATTCTGAAGGAGATCAGCCCTGGGATTTCTTTGGAAGGAATGATGCTAAAGCTGAAACTCCAGTACTTTGGCCACTTCATGCGAAGAGTTGACTCACTGGAAAAGACTCTGATGCTGGGAGGGATTGGGGGCAGGAGGAGAAGGGGATGACAGAGGATGGGATGGCTGGATGGCATCACGGACTCGATGGACGTGAGTCTGAGTGAACTCCAGCAGTTGGTGTTGGACAGGGAGGCCTGGCATGCTGCGATTCATGGGGTCGCAAAGAGTCGGACACGACTGAGCTACTGAACTGAACTGAACTGAACACTTTGATATTTTTAAATATATATATACTTTTTTAAATATCAAGTTTTTTTAACCTTATGGAATAAAACAGAAATAGAAACTGAAAACAGTAACATCTAGAAATAGAATTGTTGGGCCAGAAAGAATGTTAACATCAGTTATGTGAGTAATAGGAATATAGACCATTTGTTTCCTTCTATTAAAGAAAAATTCATAATTATAATTTTATTTTTAAAAAGAATAAAAGAAGGAGAGGAGTTCAGGATGGGGAACATGTGTATACCTGTGGCAGATTCATGTTGATGTATGCAAAACCAATACAATATTGTAAAGTAATTAACCTCCAATTAAAATTAAAAAATTTATATTTAAAAAATAAAAAGAATTTAAAAAATTAAATGATATCTCATAGCGCAGAGTATAAAGCTTGATAACAATCATTCTAGCCTCAGTTCCATCATCTGTAAAATGGAGCCAAGACTGGTTTAGGTTCATGACAAGGTGGTGAGGATGCAAAGGATTAAAGAATAATCCTTTGAAAACTTCAAAAGTCCTTCAAAGACACCTGGAAGGGAGACATGAGGAAGGGACTCGAGGACTTCTGGATCAGGCAGCAGATATGGGTCTGGTCTTCCAGGAAACCCTCTAAATGGGTAGGCAGGTCTGCTGAAGAGGATGCACCTGCTGGGAAAGGTGGCTCCCAGATCCTGGGAGATCACGTGCTCTTTGTTTGCCTTTTTTCCCTGTTGAAGCCATAAAGAGGCTGGGCTGTTAAATAACTTACTCTGATCACAGGAGAAAACGGTAAGGGATTTCAGCTAAGTGATCTACCCTTTTCCTGCCTGACTCCAGACAGGTGGCCTGGCCCTGGCTCCCCACCCTGCCTTTCTCCAGGGTAAAGCCGGACTTCCCATTGCCTTTTCCCAGCCACTCCTTACTGATGTTTCCCTCCTTCTCTATTCCATTTTAAGGAAGGACAGTGCAGTACGTGTCCACCACCAGAGAGAATGGAGGCAGAGGGCGCAGTTGCTACCTGTCCCTATAGCTCCATTGCACAGTCCAATCCACGATCTTGAAGCTGATCATCTCAAAACAGCTTCTTTCCTACTAAACAGAGAGTAAGAGAAAGACAAGGACAGAGAGATATCATTTCCCAAAAAGCCCACAGTCCCCAGGTTAGTCCTCTGCTAACCCAGTGGAGTCACTAGCCCACAGTGCATCAACTATCCCTTTGTGGGGGACAGGGAGAAATAGTAGTTCAGCCTGTATGTTTTGTATTCACATCCCTAATTCCTGTTCCTGCCTCCTGGGACCCTCTGGGATCCATTCAAAATGTCCACAGTCATTTAACAAAATTTTAAATCATCTGTATGTGCTATGTGTTAGACAGTAGACAGAGTTCAGTTCCTCAAGACATGTTCTAAAAGAAGTTTTGATCCAGGAATTCCAAAATGGATGCAGATGAAATAATAAGTAAAATACCCACCAGATTACAGCATGCTTTGGATGAAGAATTTTCTCCAGGCTGCTCCCCATCTCAGATTGTGCTCAGCTGTGCTGTCCGTCCAAGCTCACCGATACAATAACGTATGGGTCAGCCATCACGGAGCAACAAACAACTCAACATCTCAGTGACAAACAAACATAATTTCAGGTCAACTGGTGGTAAGCTGAGCTAGGCTGGGCTCGAGGGGGCAGCTCTTCTTTGAGCTGTGGGCTCAACTGGACTAGCTCCTCACCAAGGTTTAAATTCCTCCACCTGCACTCGTCCTGGGCCCAGGCTGAAAGGGCAGTTCAAAAGAAGTTCTACTCATGGAGATGGCACAGTACACAGGACAAATCCAGCTATAGAGGCTAATTTCCAGTCCTACTTGAGTCACAACTGCTAACGTCTATTGGCCAAAGCAAGCTGCATGGCTGAGCACAAGTCAAGGGGCAAGGAATCTTCGTGCAACCACCCTAAGACAAAATCAAGTCACGTGGCTACACTCGACATAATAGATCCAGAAGCTAATCCAAACCGGGGTTGCAGGGAGTAAAATAAGTTTGAGCAACAGCCAATCATGGATAATAATACAGTTTTGGAAATACTAAAGGAACCAACATTTGCTTCTATCACATTAAATTAAAATACAAAATTTCCCCCAATCTTCATTATCCAGTCCAATTCTTTTTCCCTACAAATAATTTTAGATCTTCCACCTATGAAAGAAACACATTGCATTTTCTAATGAAAAAAAAAAAGCTCAAACTTTCCCTTCCACTAGAACAGGTTCACTCCATCGTCTGGGTGGATTCTCTGTTTCTTGGATGTTTTTATTCAATTGTAATTTATTTTTTTCACAAATGTGTACTGGGTCTTGTTTGAAAGCCCATCTTGGGTTTAGGGTTCTTACTGAGCTGGCATGGAGATGGTGAAGGCTGGGAGGGTGAGAGGAGCACGGTCTGGATATGCCAGTCATTAGCCTTATATACATGCGTGCTCAGAGGCGAACAACTCTGCGACCCCATGGTCTGGAGCCCATCAGATTCCTTGGTATCCATGGAATTTTCCAGGCAAGATTACTGGAGTGGGTTGCCATTTCCTACTCCAGGGTATCTTCCCGACTCAGGAATCGAAACCAAGTCTCTTGCATCTCCTGCACTGGCAGGTGGATTCTTTACCAGCTGTGCCACCCAGATGTACAGGCTGGTGAGCTGACAGGTATAAAAGCCCAGGCAAGTGAGGAGGACTACCCTGGGAGCACAAGGCTCGATTTATGGCAGAAGTTGCCCAGGGAAGGCTAGGGTAGAGTTCCTGGTCAGCCAGGAGCAGGTCAGGCAGTGGTCAGAAAGACCAAAAGGTCAGACCTGGGACACTGTCCTGACCCCCGCATGTCCCTCTCTGACTTCCCATCTGTTACAAGCTGAATTGTGTTCCCCTCAAACTTATTTGTAAAGTTTTAACCCTCTGGACCTCAGGATGTGACTTTATTTGAAGATGGGGTCTTTATGGAGAAAGTCAAGTTAAAGCGAGGTCATTAGGATGGACCCTAATCCAATGTGACTCGTGTCCTTACAAAAAGGGGAAATTTGGACACAGAGACAGACGTGCACAGAAGGAAGATGACATGAGGACACAGAAAAGAGACAGTCATCTATTACTAGTCAAGTAGAGAAGCGTACTACTTGGAACAGATCCTTCCCAGAATGAACCAACCCAGCCAATACCTTAGTCTTGGAC
The DNA here is from genome assembly GCA_006408675.1 of Madoqua kirkii. NCBI lineage: Eukaryota > Metazoa > Chordata > Mammalia > Artiodactyla > Bovidae > Madoqua > Madoqua kirkii. The sequence continues at coordinate 24,816 of SJYC01067831.1, forward strand.
CTTGACCTACAAAACCATAAGACAATGTACGTCTGTTGTTTAAGTCTGGGGTGCTTGGTTGCATCGGCCCCAGGAAATGGACGCATCATCTCAGTGTCTGTGCTTTCTGCTCCTCTCTCCTTGTCCCTCTTTTGCAGGGTGACCAACATCTCTGCTTCTCCTGAGCCTGCGGGGTTCTCCAGGATATGGATATAGAGGCTAAAAGCAGGAAAACTGGGACAACTCGGTCATCCCACATCTTTCATCTTCTTCAGTCTGTCTGTATCTCCATCTTTCTCTCCCCGTCTCTCTCAGGTCCTCCTTATTCAGCTAATGCCTTTCATAAATGTCTGTTCTACACACGCATCTGGTCTGTGTGTGGCTTGCAATGATCAGTCAGGGAGGCGGTATCTGGAAGGTGCAAGCTGACCAAAGGCAGAGATTTTCACGTCTTGGTGACCACAGAGCTGCTCAGAGAAGGTGGCACCCAAGGGGTGGCTCCCACTCTAATGCCTGGGCAGCCAGGCCAGGCAGCAGGTGAGGGCCCAGCACAGTTACTTTCTTTAAAACTTTCTGCCAATATCCCAGCTCTGCAGGTTGCAACCCACTTGTTCAGTTGCTAAGTGGTGTCTGACTCTTTGCAACCCCATGGATTGCAGCACGCCAGCCTTCCTTATCCTTTTCTGTCTCTCAGAGTTTGCTCAAACTCATGTCCATTGAGCTGGTAATGCCATCCAACCATCTTATCCTCTTTCGCCCCCTTCTCTTCCTGCCCTGGGTGTGAAATCCATCAGGGATAAGCAGGGTTTTTTTTTTCTTTCCTTCTTTTTTGTTTGTTTGTTTTGACTGTGCTGCATGGCTTGCAAGATCTTAGTTCCCCGCCCAGGGATTGAACCTGTGCCCTCGGCAGTGAAAGCACAGAGTCCTAACCACCAGGGACCACCAGGAAATTTCCAGGGGTCAGCATGTTTTTAATGAAAATAAATATGAGAGAAGAAATTATGCCAGTGAGTGTGCATTTGTGTGTGTGTGTGTGTGTGTGCGTGCGCGCATGCATGTGTGTGCCCTGAGCCACACAGTAATTGATATTTCTTACTGTTGATTATAGCCACAAAGTCTGAGGAACCTAGCCCAACTCACAATGCCAGCTTGAATGCAGAGAAGCTTGGAAAGCCAAGGGTTGGGGGTAGTTATATACAATCATTCATAGAAAGGGGACTTGGGCAGAGAAGTTGGCAGCAAACCCTTGGGCATCAGGAGGACAAGCAGGGTCTGCTTTGCTGGGCAAGCTGTTTTAAAACAGACAGTATGGCAGTCGTTCTGATGGCTGTGCCTTGTTCCTACAGTTGACTCTGTTCTGATGGCTGGTGCTGGTTCTGACTTGTGCCATTTTAATGGATATTTTTAATAACCTGCTCACCAGGCTAAAACTATGGAAAACACGGCCCTTCAAATTTTAATTCTGAATATAAAACATTTGGGGAATATAACATTCTTGAACCTGGGTCAATGTATACAGTATTGAGAGTATTGAGGGAATACAACAGTCAGCAATGATGTTTTTGGTAGATAACTATTACATGTTTTCCACACCAATATATATTTGACCAAAGAGAATGATTTCATAAATAAATGATCAAAAATAAAATTGATAAATTTTTAAAGAAAAAATGTAAATAAATAAATACAGTGACTCTTATGCTGGAAGCAGAGACTTTTAAAAACTCCAACAAGCCTCCTTCAGTTTTGTGTGTTCCTCCACTTGGCAGCTGGCTCCATTCCCGGATGTGGAATGATGCTCTTGGATTACTGTAGCTGTCTCATTTATCTACTGTCACAGGAACAATCAGACGCAGTGCACAGCATGCACCTCCAGTGCTCATTTGTCAGAATCCGACTTTTCACAAGTCTGGAACAGGAAAGCCACCCTTCCTTTCTTAAGTGCTTCATAACATATGGCCGTGGTTATACCTTACATAAGATGGCCTGTTTATACCGATGTTTAGCGGCTGCTGCTGCTGCTGCTGCTGAATCGCTTCAGTCGTGTCCAACTCTGTGCGACCCCATAGACAGCAGCCCACCAGGCTCCCGCATCCCTGGGATTCTCCAGGCAAGAACACTGGAATAGGTTGCCATTTCCTTCTCCAATGCATGAAAATCGCTCAGTCGTGTCCGACCCTCAGCGACCCTATGGACTGCAGCCTACCAGGCTCCTCCGTCCATGGGATTGTCCAGGCAAGAGTACTGGAGTAGGGTGCCACTGCCTTCTCCTTTTAACGCTAGTGCTTCCCAAACATTTATTTTCTGCTTATTTGTGAAGTGGATACATTTCAGAAGACATCGTGGGGTGGAAAAACAGCCTCATCGTCCATTCATGTATTCATGCTCTCATTTAGTAAGCAGTAGTTACCAGACTCCTATCATATGCCAGGAGCTCTTGCAGGTATCAAGGGTCCAGAAGTGAGCGATCTTCTCACCGTTTGGGGTGGCAGTTGAGCATCTATCCAAAAAGTTTCCTGGAATGTATGAGAAAAGAAGCCCTACTCCTGCCCTCTTCCAGTTATGCCCCCTTTACCCCCAAGTGGAGAGGAGGTCCCCAGGGTGGCGTGGCCCCAGGAGCCCAAGTAGAGCGCCAACCGGGCGGGGACCGGAGCTGCGACCCCAGCAGGCCTCCGCCCGGGCCGGCCTGCCCACCCCGCGACCCTCAGCGGGGCCGGCCTGGACCAGACAGCTCGCTTCGCTCCCGGTCCCGCCCGCCTCCGAGCCCCGCGACCAAGCGTGGGAGCTCACCACTCGTGGGCACCGTGGCCCACGGGTTTTGCTGGGTGGAAGCTCTCGGCTGAGCCGCGTGGCGCAGCTGCCAGCTCTTGTCTCGCTCCCTCCCCTAGTGACTCAGGGCAGAGCAGACGCGCCCCCACCGCCAGGAGCGGAATCGGGTCCCCAAGAGCCTGAACTCGAGGCTCGGCGGCTCTTCTTTCCGCCTCCGCTGAGTTGCCCCGGAGCCCGAGGGGAGGGCAGCGCGGCCCTCGACTTCGCCCACGGCTGCACCGTAGCTGCATTCGGGCCGGACCCGCCGGCCAAGCCGGGTCAGCCCTCGGGGCCCGGGCCAAGTTAAGTGGGACCGGACCCAGCCCTGCGTCCTCCGGCTCCCGCGGGAAATCAGCTTTTGAATCCCACACCACGGGTTCGCGTTCGGCTGGAGCCGCTCTCGCTGTTTGGGAAGAGCTGGGGCAGCGAACTTTGATCAGCCCTCTAGCTCCTGCCCTCCACCTGGCTCGCTGGGGCTGGCGGGAGTGGGAGAGAGCCAAGCTGTGCCTCCTGTTGGGAATGGGGAGCAGGAGGCAGAGAATCCCTGCTGGAGTCGCAGTGGCCCACCTCCGGAGGGAGGAGAAGTGGGAGTGGGGCGGAGGTGACTTGGTGTCCCCGGCCCGGCCTGCTGAAGTGGACTCAGACTCCTAACCATCCCCCCACCCATCCTTACAGTAGGTTCCAGTAGTATTTAATTACATCTTGGGCTCTCCGAGAACTTTGCCTCTTATGGCAGAAAGTGAAGAAAAACTAAAGAGCCCCTTGAAGAAAGTGAAAGAGGAGAGTGAAAAGGGGGTCTTAAAACTCAACATTCAGAAAACGAAGATCATGGCATCTGATCACATCAGTTCAGTCGCTCAGTCGTGTCTGACTCTGCGACCCCATGAACGGCAGCATACCAGGCCTCCCTGTCCATCACCAACTCCCAGAGTTCACCCAAACCCATGTCCATTGAGTCGGTAATGCCATCCAACCATCTCATCTTCTGTCGTCCCCTTCTCCTCCTGCCCTCAACCTCAATTTTCCCCAGCATCAGGATCTTTTCAAATGAGTCAGCTCTTCGCATCAGGTGGCCAAAATATTGGAGTTTCAGCTTCAACATCTGTCCTTCCAATGAATATTCAGGACTGATTTCCTTTAGGGTGGACTGGTTGGATCTCCTTGCAGTCCAAGGGACTCTCAAGAGTCTTGTCCAACACCACAGTTCAAAAGCATCAATTGTTCTGTGCGTAGCTTTCTTTATAGTCCAACTCACATACATGACCACTGGAAAAACCGTAGCCTTGACTAGATGAATCTTTGTTGACAAAGTAATGTCTCTGCTTTTCAATATACTGTCTAGGTTAGTCATAACTTGCCTTCCAAGGCATAAGCATCTTTTCATTTCATGGCTGAAATCACCATCTGCAGTGATTTTGGAGCCCAGAAAAATAAAGTCAGCCACTGTTTCCACTGTTTACCCATCTATTTGCCATGAAGTGATGGGACCAGATGCCATGATCTTACTTCATGGCAAATAGATGGGGAAGCAATGGAAACAGTGACAGACTGTTTATTTTGGGGCTCTAAAACCACTGCAGATGGTGACTGCAGCCATGAAATTAAAAGACACTTGCTCCTTGGAAAAAAAGAAATGACCAACCTAGAGAGCATATTAAAAGGCAGAGACATCACTTGGCCAACAAACGTCCATCTAGTCAAAGCTATGGTTTTTCCAGTAGTCATGTATGGATGTGAGAGTTGGACTATAAAAAAAGCTGAGCACCAAAAAATCAATGGGTTCAAAACTCATTCATAGGCTCAATGATCCCTTGAAGAGCTCAAAGATACTGTATATACTCAAAGATTTGTATATTCCCTGAGGAGGAACCAAGACCCTGCCCCAAGATTGTTCCATTGTTTCTTGACCTCCCCTACCTTGTTTGTGAAGCTCCCCCTTCCCTGATCAGCAATGTTTAAACCTGGCCTTTGGAACTCCAGGATGGTGATGTAGGCTGAATGAAGTCTTATTTCCTAGACACAAGAAATAGGGAAACAAGCCTTGTTGTCCCAGGGGGGCCCACGGGGTCCTGCTTGGTTTCAAGCTGATCCCTAGGAAGTACTGTTAGAAAGATGCCATTCCTCCCTCCCCTTGAAGGCTGCTGATAGGCTTTAAGGCTCTAATCCCCTCCTGGCTCCCACTCACCAGGTCCGTGGTAGTACGTGGAGGAGGAGGAGGTGCAGGAGGGCCCTGGGAGCCAGGTGATTGGCTGTGAGGGAGGCATTGCATTCACACCAGTGAGTGACCTCAGGCACTCCATCCCTCGCTCCTCAGAGCTCGAGTGCCCTGATTCTCTAATGGGTGGCCCTGGAAGCCAGTGGGTGGAGTGTGCCATGTGATGCCAGGAAGAGGATATGCCCTCCAGCTGCACTCCTGCTGGAGGGTCAGTTATGCCCAGACCTCCTCCGAGGTCCGAGTCTGGGCCATGAGGCACAGCTTTGCAGGGGCCAGTGACTCTGGGCCAGGGGCACTTGAATGAGATGGTGGGTACTGACCAATGAATCATATTGTCTTTGGAAGTGGTTCATGCAGATCTTTATGCAGGTACATCAGGCAAACTGGAACTAGGTGCCCTGTAAGTGAAGCTGAATCTGGCCTCTGTATCCCGACACCAAATTAAATTTTGGAGATGGTGTTTTGGGTGAAGTAGAAAAGATGGCTTTATTGCTTTGCCAGGGAGAGGAGGTCACAACACGTAATACCCTCGAAATTGTGTGTCCTGGAGCGGTAGTGAAGAGTTGTAATGGTTGAAAGCGGTGCAACCAACTCATAAACATTATTCCAATAGGTTGTAAGTAGGAGATGAGTTTAGGTAAGCTCCAGGAGTTGGTGATGGACAGGGAAGCCTGGCGTGCTGCAGTCCATGGGGTAGCAAAGAGTCAGACGACTCTGCAACTGAACTGAACTGAAGTGGGAGTCAGCATTATAACTTGAGGTTCCCACTGGTCTGAGCTCTCTGTGATGTTAATTTCTCCCACCTGGTGGGGCAAGACAGCTCACAGCTATTGCCTCCTTTGAGGGGAACCACAGCACTTCCCCAAGGCTACATTGTTGCTTCCATTCCTGCCTTAGCTCTGTCTCTGCATCCTCCTCCCTTCCCCAGTTAGCAAAGCTTTGAACTTGTTCCTTGAAACTCAAGGAGAGTCTTAAAGGTTGAATGTAGCCTATTTTCTGTAACCAAAAAATGGAGGCCCCAGAAAGGCTTTTTAGCCCAGGAATCCCACAGGGTCCTGCTCAGTATCATAAGGCCCCAAGAGATATTTTGTAAATAGAAAGGGAACAAGTGTAGACATGAAAGACCCAGAAGGTCAAGGATACGACATTCTCCATCCCTTTCTTTCCCCTTCTCCTTCCACCCTCCCTCCTTCCTTCCACCCTTTTGTCCATCTTCCCAGCCTTTCTTCCATTCTTCTCTCCCCCTTCCCTCCTTGCTCCCTCCACCCTTTCCTCTTTTTCTTTCGCTTCCTTTCTCTCTTCCCTTTATCATTTCCTCTCATTTTTTTCTTCCCTTCCTTCCACTGAACATGTGTTCTGGGGTCTGCCGGGTGCTCTTCATAGTTTGTGTGAAACTTTGGTGCCCTTTCTGTCTCGACAGGCCCACGTTCATGCTTCCAGCAAATGTTTTTGCACGGTGTCACCTACCCCTGCTCCTTTCTTCCTTTATCAATTAGCATATATCCAACAGTTGCCTTAGAGGAAAAAAGCTAATATGATTACGGACTTCACTTTCAAGAAGGAAGGTTAAAATCAAATTTAGACATTGAGGTATAGCATGTGAAAAGCTGAGTAATAGTGAAATTGAAGAGAAAAAGTTAAAGTTTTACATAACCTCCTGCTCGTTCTGCCTCTGTAACTCAGCTTGCTCCTTGCAAAGTCTGGATCACGTAGGTCACGTAGTCTCAGAAAGTGGGGATTTATGATACTAGGAACTGGAGCTTATCTCTCTCACCCTTGTCCTGCTCTTTGCAATTGCCCAGCCCCTGCAAACCTGCCTAATCATGCCTGTCCGTGTAAAGGTCAGGCATCCCCCTCCCCATCATGAAACCTTAGTTTAAACCAGCCTATTAGCAGCTAGTGTTGCCCGCTGTAGTCTGCCTATGCGAAGTGAAGTGAAGTCGCTCAGTCGTGTCCGACTCTTTGCGACCCATGGACTGTAGCCCACCAAGCTCCTCTGTCCATGGGATTCTCCAGACAAGAATACTCGAGTGGTTGCCATTTCCTTCTCCAGGGGATCCTCCTGACTCAGGGATCGAACCCAGGTCTCCCACACTGCAGGCAGACGCTTTAACCTCTGCACCACCAGGGGAAAACTTCCCATCACAAGGGTGGTCCCCAGTTTGGTGAGTATATCTCTTCCCAATAAGGGAGGAGGACACTCAGGGACCACCAGAAACTGGTGGGAAGATATTTGTCCATTCCAGCAACAAAGAAGTGCTCGGGTGAATCTTTTAGTAGTTGCTTTTCCTGTAGCACCCAAAATGGTACAGGTTTGGGAGGAGAAGGCTCCAGAGTAGGAGATCAAGACAGAGTAGGTAGCCCCTGTGTCAACCAAGAAATTTTCGGACCTACCTGCCACATCCACTTGCACCCTTGGCTCCAGCCCCATGATGGTTATCTGTGACAGGCAGGCTGGCTGGAACGGGCCACTTCAGTCCTCTTGAACCATCATGAGGGTAGGCTTGGCGCTTGACCTTGAGGCTCTTGGGTCCCGAGGGCAGAGTGTCGCCCAATGTCCCAGTTGATGGCATTTGTGGCAAGCCATTCTAGGAGACTTGTTGCGGTTTGGACACTCTCTGGCCCAATGCCCCACCTGTCTACAGATCAGGCATTTGTCCCGTGCCTTGTCCTTCAAGGACTCAGGGTTTGCCACAAGGCTTCTCTGGAGGGCGGCCAGCATCTGGGCATGCCTTGTCTCTTTCTTTCTCTCCTTCTCCTGGGCCTTGGCCTTCTTCTCCTGCCTATAAAAACTCTGTAACCCCTTTGTTCGGGGCTCAGAGCTTGGAGTGTTAACTCCTCTGGGCCCACTGGCGTCATAAACCTGAGCTCTCCGACTCTCCAAGTGTGGTGCTTGGTTTCTCGATCACTGGTTTCTGCAACAGAATAATTCCATGAGGTCACAGAACAAGGATGTGAGCGGCCAGAAGACAGCAAGACATTATTAGAGTGAAGCAAGACAGCGGCTGAGTTTAGAGAATGGAGCAGTTTTTGCGGGTTGGATGGGAAGGTGTTATAGAGAAGGAACACGTGTTCCAAGTAGGACTTTCCTATTTGGAAAAGAGAAACTTCAGTCCAGGAAAGGGAAAGGACCCAGGTAAAGGCTCAGCAGTGAGTCTTTTTTTGCTGTTTGTCGTGCATGTTTTCCAAGGGAAAGTTCCAATCCAGGAAGCCTTCACCATCTCCCAGGGCTCTTTGGCACCACCTCCTCTTCAGTTTTGAATCTCTCACCACATTTTAAATTCAGCTGTTGGTGTGCTCAGGGGAAGCACCCAGTTTCTCCCAGTACCTGCCTCGATCAACAGACTGGTCACTTTTGGCTGCACATAAAGAACTCTTTGGAGAGGACCTCTAAACTGAAGAGAGCGCGCTGGACTGTCGTTTCCAGCTTAGCGGCTGAAATGCCAGCTGTAACTCTGGTCGGCTCCGGATGGGCCAGAGCACGGCTTTCGGGGCCTATGCTCTGACATGCTGGTGCCCTCAGAGGGCCTGAACCAAAGATTTCAGTTGGAATTCCTGGTGAGGCTGGCCCAGTGTGACTGAGCCCAGTCCAGGGAGTGCTCTCGTTTTCCTTGCGCATTGTATGTACATTCAGCAATTGTTCTTGGATGGTTTCCTAGTAGAGGTGTGTTATTTGCTGAAGCCATTCCGTGTTATTTGGTTCTGACATACTTAATCCATGAAGGAGTAGTTGATTTTCAAATGTCTGATGAACCTTGATCCTAGCAGATATTTGGGTCTTTCCTGGTCTTTCATTTGAGTGAAATCTGATCAGTATATGTCAGTGATAGCCAGGCTGCGGAAGATAAAAATTCTAAGTTTATTCCCTCTGAGGCTGGCATTTCTCTGTGATTGTCCCATTGTATCTTTTCCAAGACTAGGGAGATATAGGTGGCAGGGGTCCCTCTAAGCTTGTAACCTTTTGATTTTTGTCATTAAGTAAAAGAAAAAATCCCTTTACCAATTCTTGCTGGTTGCTCAGAATAAAAATTTTCTCATTGATACATTACAATTAATTATTGAAAAGTTCATATTCAGGTACATGCCGTGTGTGTGTGTGTGTGTGTGTGTGTGTGTGTGTGTGTGTGTGTAGGCAGAACAAGGAATTTCTTTTCCTTCCAAGGACAGTGTAGTGATTCTCAGAATCTATATGATCTTTCCTTCCTTTTCTACATCAGGTAAAATCTGGTTAAAAGTGCTTCCTTGGAACAGAAAGAAAAGGAGAAGATGGCCCTGGGGGTAAAGCCTCACTGATAGCTGCCTAATATCTAATGATATTGTCAAAAGACAGTTCTGAAAGTTTTAACTCAACTCCATGTGTTATAAAAAAGGGAAATGTAGGTCTAGAGATATCAAGTGATTTGGGCAAAGTGATGCAGCAGATTAAAGATAAACCAGGAACTGAGTACAGGTTCTCTGACTCTTGGAAATAAAGACACATACAGAATCTTTGCACACTATTATCAAAATGTGTTAGACAAAGAAAGCAGTGGTCGGTAAATTAAATGTTTGATCAGCAGCATAACTGAAACAGCTCTGTTCTACACTTCATTAGGAGTGATATAACAGAATTCTCAAGAAAAAAAATTTTTTAATGGAGGGTAACATATATTTCAAGAATATAGAGATCTTTTACAAAGATACATAGGGTCTGTTTGAAAAATATTCTTGTAAAAGAGCTATCAGATTTCATTGCCCTTGACATTCTCGTAGCATGATATAAGGGTTTTGGAGGTATAGCATGCTAAGCTAGTTAAAAGCTGTTCAATAGCAGTTTCATGAAAGACAAAGCCAAGCACACAGGATATTAAAAGACAACAGAAACGCAGCCTTCCTCGGGTGCACGTGATGCAATCAAAGCCGAAATCGGACTGTATTTCCTATTCCCCAATCCAATATTAGACAAGAAAATAGAGATTAAAATAGCTTCTGAATCAAAAACATTTCAAGAAAAAAGAAAAATCAAAATAATTTGGGTACTGAGGGAGGAAAACCCAAGTGTCTGATGACCAAAGCTATCATTTCTCTCCCCGGCCTGGCAGCGCCTCTCCCCTCCTCCTCAGCTGCCCCTCATCACTGAGGAATCTGGAACACAGGCCCCTGCGATCCCTTGAGGGAATGTGGGGGATGGGCTGCCTGTCCCCTGAGGGGAGGCTCTGGGATGGTCAGAGCAAAGATGCTGCCAGCTGTGGGCACATTTCCAGGTCTATGGCTCAGGCGGCTGAAGAAAGGCCTTCTTTAGGAGCTGCAGACCTGCCTTCTGGAAGCTCCTCCAGTAAACCACCCTCTTAGAGCTGGACTCTGGTATGGAGCCCTCAAACAGCCCTGTGTTCCCCACTCAGGAGACCGTGCAATGAGCTAGCTCACCGGCAGTCAAGCACAGTCGGGCTTAGCTTCACCCCAGGCCTCCTCCTTTGCTCCCCACCTCTCCCAGTCACTATGTCACCCGCCCCAAACATTTACTGATCACCTGTATCAGTTGCATTATTAGAAGCAGTGTAAATAGAAGTTTAGAGCACTGACTCTGGAGGTGAGATCCCTGGGTCCATACCTGGACTCCACACGTGAAGCTGCATGATTTGGGGCAGGTTACTCAAACCTGTTTACACCCCTGTTATATTATCTGTCAATATGGAGTAATGATAATAATGGGTCTCAAGGCATGAGTTTTGAGGTTGTTAAGTGAGAAGGACCTTAAAGCCCTGTGATAGTGCCTGGCATGGAATATCTGCTCCTCAGATGTCAGTGACAATTGTTACTTTAACCTGTGGGGATGCTGGGTAAGGGAGACATGATACTGTCCCTGTCCTGGGCGGGTGGCGCTGTCATCTGGGAAGCTGAACACGTTTCAGTCATGAAGAGAGAAATTGGTCTTGTGATTTTGTGCATCTAGCGTCCAGCATGGATAGAACAGAGGCTTCTTGTTCCCCCAAGAAAAGCTAAGCCTTCTAGTCAGTTTCTTCCAGATCTTACACCTCCGAGATATCCTGAGTTTCAGTCACTCTTTAAAAAAAAAAAAAAAAGCTCCTGGTTACACAGGCATAACTAGATGTAATTGCCCGAGGAAATAGAATAGACATGAATTCTTAAATATGTTACTGTTCTTGAGGCCACCTTTTTGGTTGTGTCCCTTTCCCCAGCTTGGGAAAATGCAGAGGAGGCCAATCTGATTTGTGGAATCTTATATGAATTTATCAAGCTCATAATGCCCAGACGGATGCACCTCGTAGAATGAAGCTTCCATGCTCCAAGTGAGGCCTTTCTCTTATTGTGTGATGCGAATCCTCTTCCCAACTCAAGGACAGTCAAGGGTAGGATGGGAGGAGGGATTTCACACCTTTGCCATCTTGACTGCTAACTTCTGTTTGTGCAGAAGCATCACCTTTTGGTGTCTTTCAGGGCTCATGTCAGTGAGCTGAGGTTCAGGTTCTGCCCACTTCATGCCCAGCGTGACCTCAAGCAAGGGTCAGCAAACTGTGGCCAAGGAGCCTCATCTGGCCTGCCACCAATCTTTATAAATAAAGCTTTATTTATATGAACTAACCCATGAACTGACATGCTTGCCTACAACTGCTTTTTTGCTGTGATGGCAGAGTTGAGTAGTATTTGTGAGAGATCACATCCTCCACAGAATCTAGAATATGTCCTACCCAGGTCGTTATAAGAAAAGTCTGCTGATCCTCGACCTAAAGGGTAGAGAGGGCGTCCTCCCAAGGCCTCATAGGGAGGCAGAGATCACAATTCTCTGCAGGCAAGGGAAATCAGGACAAGAAAGGGTAAGATAAGAATGTTGCCTGTAGGGCCAAGGAGACGAGGTAGTGGCTGAAGTACTTTGATACAGGCTCCTGCTGGCACCCAGGCTGAAAGGAGTAACAGTCTCGTCTAACTCCAGTGGAAGTTGCCCCTAATCATACGGCGTGTTTTTCTCATCACAGGGGTCACGTGATGCAGTGATGGGAAATGCAGCGGGTTCTCTGAGCCCATCCCCTGTCCTGCCACAGCTCTGCCGTGATGGCTGGGTATAGTCTCCAACAAAAGCGTCCTTTGGCGTTTGACCTTATATTTGTAAGTGTTGACTCTGAACTGAGGTTCCCATTTTTTCAGCTACCAAAGCCTCCTCACTCTTTTGAAAATGTTGAGCTTTTCTGGACCATCGGCTGTGTGAAGTATCCGCAAGGAACCCGTAGACTCCAGGCATTCAGCTGCAGTGGGTCTTAGGGGCAGCACGTGGGATCTTTCTCTGCAGCACGTGGGACTCTGTAGTTGTGGCGTGTAGTCTCCAAAGTGCCCAGACTCAGTAGGTGGTGCTCGGGCTTAGTTGCCCTGTGGCATGTGGGATCTTAGTTCCCTCTCCATGGATCAAACTCACTTCCCCTGGATTGGAAGGTAGATTCTTAACCACTGGACAACCAGGGAAACCCCCTGTTCTATTTTCTTAGTACTGTCTCAAAGGATGGCTTAACTGGAGTCCTTAGTTTTTGTTTTGTTTTTTAACATCAGGGTAAAAATATTTTCCAACAGATTGTTAAAATCCCTCACAGAACAAAGCTAAGTAAACCTAACAAAATATAAAACTATGTATATTATGATTCCATTTTTTTAACTCTGTCTCTCTAATAATTGCCTATGTCACTCTCTTCTACACACACACACCATACTGCAAATTAATACATCAAAATATTGACAGTTATACTCTCTGAGCCTAATAGTTACTTTTATTTTCTTCTCTATACTTAACTTGATTTTTACTAACATTGTTGTACCAAAATATCTTTTTAAAATATTAACAATTTGTTTTGCTTAGATATGTTATAATCAGAGAAAATACATGTTATATATTATATAAATATAGAAGGAGTACTTTAAAGTGCTTATGTATTTCTTGTAATTCTGTCTCACAGAATAGAATTAAATGGTGCTCATTATAGATTATTCTATTGCTCTGTTCCCTTTTTGAAATAATTTAGAACTTGGAGACAATATTGACAAAAGGGTACAGAGAACAGGGTGGAAAAGAGATGCCATTCAGAGATGAGGGACCATCATTTCCACAGTTTAATTAGGGTCAGCCAGTTCCTGCATCACTGTCCCCTTCTTCTCTTCCTGGATAGTTAATTTGGTATCTTCTGGTAAATTTCATCTTGCAGTTAAAGGGCTGGTGAGTTTCAACATCTCAGCTGCCAGGCCCCTAGCAGTCAGCAGCCTTGTGTTTTTAATCAAGACCTATATGGTGCTCTTTACTCAGGTAACCTTTTACTTTCCCAGATTCCAGTAAATTTGAATGGAGAAGAGTGACATTAGTTGAATTTCAATTTTTTCATTTGCTTCTCTGTAAATGTGCTCAAAAGATGGCATTAGGATGGTTTGAACAAGGCCAGAATAACATGCTTGCTAGGATCTGATTCCTACTGACTCATCACCCCTGTATGGTACACTCAGGGTAGGCAGAAGGCCTGCCATCTGGAGGCAGGAGGTAGGGATAGTTTGACAGTAGGAGAGAAAGGGAGTTCATGGATGTCAAGTTCAGTTCAGTCCCTCACTTGTGTCCGACTCTTTGCGACCCCATGGACTGCAGCATGCCAGGCCTCCCTGTCCTTCACCAACTCCTGGACCTTGCTCAAACTCATGTCTATTGAGTCAGTGATGCCATGCAACCATCTCATCCTCTGTTGTCCCCTTCTCTTCCTGCCTTCAATCTTTTCCAGCATCAGGGTCTTTTCCAAGGAGTCAGTTCTTCACATCAGGTAGCCAAAGTATTGGAGTTTCAGCTTCAGCATCAGTCCTTCCAATGAATATTCAGGACTGATTTCCTTTAGGATGGACTGGTTGGATCTCCTTGCAGTCCAAGGGACTCTCAAGAGTCTTCTCCAACATCACAGGTCAAAAGCATCAATTCTTCAGCGCTCAGCTTTCTTTATAGTCCAACTCTCACATCCATTCATGACTACTGGAAAAACCATAGCTTTAACTAGACAGACCTTTGTTGGCAAAGTAATGTGCCTGCCTTTTATATGTTGTCTAGGTTGGTCATAGCTTTTCTTCCAAGGAGCAAGCGTCTTTTAATTTCACGGCTGCAGTCACTATCTGCATGATTTTGGAGCCCCCAAAACTAAACAGTCTGTCACTGTTTCCATTGTTTCCACATCTATTTGCCATGAAGTGATGGGACTGGATTCCATGGATGTCGAGGTCATCATAATCCCTACTGTCTGAGTCGTGAGAGGAAGATCTGAGCTCCACTTGCCTACTCCCCAGGAACAAACGATCTAGGCAGGATGCTGGGATCAGCAGAGGGTGAGCTGACTGATGAGGGCTTTGTGAAGAGGCTGATCATATTGACAGCTCAAAGCCCAACTGGGAGGGACCACCTCAGTGGTTCTTCCCAGCCCTTCAGGGTCCAGGGATGAACCTGTGGGATGTGGGGTGTCTGGAGCGAGTCTAGAGCAGGCCATAAGAAGGGGAGCACAGGCAGGTAAATGCTGAGGAGAAGGGGCCAGATCCTCAGCAGCGTCTGCAACAAAGCCCTTCCTCCGGAAGGGCTTCAGGCCAGGGACACAGGAGACGGTCGCTCCGTGTTCTGTTTTGAGTTTTCTAGTAAAGAAAACATACCAGCCACTTCATTGTCATTTCGCTCCAAAGTCAACTTTCTCATTCTTAATTTCTTATTACTCAAGCAATGCCATCTACCGTAGATGATAAGCTGTAACACAAGCTATTAAGGACTGCTGCTGCTGCTGCGAAGTTTCTTCAGTCGTGTCCGACTCTGTGTGACCCCATAGACGGCAGCCCACCAGGCTCCCCCGTCCCTGGGATTCTCCAGGCAAGAACACTGGAGTGGGTTGCCATTTCCTTCCCCAATGCATGAAAGTGAAAAGTGAAAGTGAAGTCGCTCAGTCGTGCCCAACTCTTAGCGACCCCATGGACTGCAGCCTACCAGGCTCCTCTGTCCATGGGATTTTCCAGGAAGAGTACTGGAGTGGGATGCCATTGTCTTCTCTGCTATTAAGGACAGCATGTCTTATTTAACTTGGCCTCTAAATATTTATTATCTGTCCAATAATTTTATTGAAGCCATCTGGCAAAATGAAGAGAAAGTGGCAAAGGGATGAGAAACGAGGGCTTCCTGGTGTGGAGACAGGCAGAGCCTAGGGAGGAATGAGGTTTTGTCGCAGTCACCCCACCCCTGAGCCCTCCAGAGTCGAAATCTCCCTTTGACACAGTGAATGACCCAAGATTTCTGAGCTAGCCCAGGAGTTTCAACCGGGTGAGCCTCTGTCTCCCTGGAGACAGACCTTCAGGAGCCAGCAGTGGAATTCTGTTCATATTTCCATACCCTTTTCAGCCCTTCCCTTCTGCCCCAGGACACCTTCTCTTTGAAGGCAGCAGCCAGAGGTCAAACTGGGAGGAGAATGAAGTTGGGTACTTCCTCCCTGCTCTCTGCCTGCGAGGCAGGTTTGGCAGTGACCACATTCCTCTACAGAAGGAAAGATTCCAGGCGTCCTGCCCCGCAGACACTACTCTCACGAAATTCTACTAACTACCCCGCTGGACCTTTTCTTCTCAGCCTCCTTTCAAATTGTCCTTTTATTAAATGCTCCTCAGTCTTTCCTTTTGTGTTGACATTTGATTCCTGTCAAGACTATGACCAACATGCCTTACAAATAGGGGTGAAGAAGAGGCTTTTGCCTCATTCATAGATGCCAGGGGCTCCTGGCTCAGCCTTAAGGATATCAAGGGTGGAGCATCTTTTCCTTCAGGTATCAGGCTGAAGTATATAAGGGGCTCAAAACACTTCTATTAAATGATGATGGACTGAAGCCTAAATCTTCAAGAAAATATAAAAGAAGAAAGGGAAAGAAAAGAAGAAGTTGGATAAATAAATGAGATACTATTAATAAGTTTTTGCTTTAAAAAGCACCCGTATGAAGTTAAATATTTATACATCCATATACTTTAATGATATATACTGAAACCAGACTTGGCTTAATGTGCCTATGCGGGATATATTTAGGGGATTGTTGGGGAAATGGTTTGGGTTGAGGACTTGAAGGGCTTTGAATTTTGAGGTAATTTGGTGGATACAGGAACATTCAGAAGAATCTTGAGCAGCACTCTGGGGTGATCAGACTCATGCTTTAGGGAAGTAAATCTGGTAGGGTTTGGTGAAAGGCGTCCATGGTGGTGAAGGGGCTCCAAAAGAAGAGATTAAAGCCCACTGCAATGATCCTGGTATCAGGTAATAGAGGTAACAGTGGGGGCAGCAGTATGCAGGGTCGTTGTGGAAAGAGAGTCCGTTAACCTTCGCTTGTGATACAGGAGGAAACAGAAGGGAGAGTGAAGAGCCCAGGATAACTCAGAGCTTTTGTGCCTGAAGATAAAGCGTTGGCAGTCCCATCCGCAGAAACAGGGAAAAGATGTGTATAAGAGACAGGAGCTAGCTCACCGGCAGTCAAGCACAGTCGGGCTTAGCTTCACCCCAGGCCTCCTCCTTTGCTCCCCACCTCTCCCAGTCACTATGTCACCCGCCCCAAACATTTACTGATCACCTGTATCAGTTGCATTATTAGAAGCAGTGTAAATAGAAGTTTAGAGCACTGACTCTGGAGGTGAGATCCCTGGGTCCATACCTGGACTCCACACGTGAAGCTGCATGATTTGGGGCAGGTTACTCAAACCTGTTTACACCCCTGTTATATTATCTGTCAATATGGAGTAATGATAATAATGGGTCTCAAGGCATGAGTTTTGAGGTTGTTAAGTGAGAAGGACCTTAAAGCCCTGTGATAGTGCCTGGCATGGAATATCTGCTCCTCAGATGTCAGTGACAATTGTTACTTTAACCTGTGGGGATGCTGGGTAAGGGAGACATGATACTGTCCCTGTCCTGGGCGGGTGGCGCTGTCATCTGGGAAGCTGAACACGTTTCAGTCATGAAGAGAGAAATTGGTCTTGTGATTTTGTGCATCTAGCGTCCAGCATGGATAGAACAGAGGCTTCTTGTTCCCCCAAGAAAAGCTAAGCCTTCTAGTCAGTTTCTTCCAGATCTTACACCTCCGAGATATCCTGAGTTTCAGTCACTCTTTAAAAAAAAAAAAAAAAGACAACATTCTTTGTTAATTGGCTATACCTCATTACATTTCATAATGTTTAAAATTAAAAAAAAAAAAAAAGAGGAGCTACCAGACAGCAGGATGAACTTCCTCACGGATATGGTGCAGGCACTGTCGGTCATCCCAGTGGAGACAGTGTTTATAAATACGGATCTTAGTTCCAAGAGATGTGGCAGCCGCACATACATGGGTCTGGATGAGATGGCCAAAGAGAAGAATATAGAAAGACAGAGGGTCTGGTGACAGAAAATTGAGGAAAACTTCCATTTGGCAGCAGAGGAAAGAAGGACAAATCGGAAGAGAAGAGAGGCCCGAAGGAAAGTTCCTGGGGGAGGCAGGGACTCAGATGGTCAGGAGAAACATTACAAGGCCAAGGGGAACGACCCCTCGGGCCAAAGAGAAGACTCGGTAAAGGGTGGAAACGAGTAGGCACAAGTCGTCTTCAGAAAAGCAACGCCAGCAAAATAAGACGGGAGACCCAGGAGCAGGGGTGTAAAGCTCCTCATCCAAGAAGGCCGAAAGAGAGGGGGCCAGCGGTGGAAAGCGCGTGGCAACCTGCGAAGAGAAGAGCGAGAGGTTAGGCTCTCAGACAAGCAGAGAAGGGCCAGGGAGGGAAGCAGACGAAGGATGCTAAAAAGAGCCCCTTTTTTGACCACATGGCCCACTTGAAATCTCATATAAGATCCATACCCTCTCCCTGAGGCCAATTGCGCACACGGTTCCAGGAGGTCAGGGCACCCCTAGCGCAGCCTTTGCTCCTCGCTCGAATCCTTGAGTTGTAAGGACTCCGGGGCAGCATCACATTGTGTCTTGGAGGAGCTGGGCAGAGGTGAAGCAGAGACTTCAGGGAGAGAGACTGGGTTTCCTGTGTTTGACACATGGCAGGCACAGAGGCTTAAAACCAGATACTAGAATGTCACATACAACATTCGCAACTACAGACAGCATAGACGAGGCAGGCTTAACGAGACATTTGAAAGAAAGTGGTAGAATTAACTGTTTCTTTCCAGATACAAAAAAAAAAAAACAAAAACAACAACCATTAGTTGTAAAGTGCCTTTTCCCAAAGACAAGTTTTAAGTAACTTAAATGTCCAAGACCAAGGTAATGGCTATATAAATTGCAGTTCACTCATTTAAGTGGACTATGATAAAGCCATTTTAAGTGATAATTATAATCGGTAATCACATTAGGATGTGTTTATGATGTAGTGCTCAGTGAAGACAAAAGAATTTAAAGCATTACTTCCCTGGAGGCTCAGACGGTAAAGCGTCTGTCTACAGTGCGGGAGACCCGGGTTCAGTCCCTGCGCTGGAAAGATCCCCTGGAGAAGGAAATGGCAATCCACTCCAGGACTACTGACTGGAAAATCCCATGGACAGAGGAGCCTGGTAGGCTACAGTCCATGGGGTCACAAAGAGTTGGACACGACTGAGCAACTTCACTTCACTTCACTTCACCCTATGATTGCATATGTTAAATGTTTATGTATGTATTACATATCACTGTATTTTATGTAGACATTTTAACTATTTTGTTTATTATATATATAAATGTTTATATGTGGACATATATACACATACACACATATGCACACACAACTAACCAGACCAGTGGACTCCTGAGTCATTTTTTTAATATTATAATCAAATTCCCTTTTTATTATTTATAATTTTTAAAAGTTAAAGATGCCTTACGACCCAGCAATCCCATTGCTGGGCATACACACCGAGGAAACTCGAAGTGAAAGAGACACATGTACCCCAATGTTCATTGCAGCACTGTTTATAATCGCCAGGACATGGAAACAACCCAGATGTCCATCAGCAGATGAATGGATAAGAAAGCTGTGGTACATATACACAATGGAGTATTACTCAGCCCTCAAAAAGAATAAGTTTGACGCAGTTCTAATGAGATGGATGAAACTGGAACAGATTATACAGAGTGAAGTAAGCCAGAAAGAAAAACACCAATACAGTATACTGACACATATATATGGAATTTAGAAGACAGTAATGATGACCCCGAAAGTGAGACAATATAAGAGACACGGAGGTATAGAATGGACTTTTGGCTTCAGAGGGAGAGGGAGAGGGTGGGAAGATCTGGGAGAATGGCAACGAAACATGTATACAATCATATGGGAGATGAAGCACCAGTCTCTGTTCAATACAGGATACAGGATGCTTGGGGCCGGTGTATGGGATGAACTGGGGGGATGGGCAGGGAAGGGAGGTGGGAGGGGGCTTTAGCATGGGGAGATCGTGTACACCTGTGGCTGATTCATGTCAATGTATGGCAGAACCAATACAGTACTGTGAAATGGAATAAAGCATTAAACAAAAAAAAAATTAAAGATGGTATTGCTTTTTTTTATCTCTGATTTGACAGGTTATATCTTAATAATATAATGTGATATAATAAGTTGAATGTGACTTCTCCCAGATTTACCTTCAAGCCCCCCAAAATATGAAAGATTCTCTCACATAACTTTTTTTTAAGGTGGTTTTAGTATTTTTAAAGTCTTTATTGAATTTATTACAATATTGCTTCTGTTTTATGTTTTGAGTTTTTGGCCAGGAGTCATGTGGGATCTTAGCTCCCAGACCAGGGATCGAACCCAAACCCCCTGCATTGGAAGGTGAAGTCTTAACCAGTTGGCCACCAGGGAAGTCTCTCTTACATAATCTTTTCTGACCTAACACATTTAGGTCATCCTATGCCCGTACTGTGTCTCAGTATAAGCTTTAAATTCTGATTTTATATCCAAAATTAAACACTGAGGGACTCTGGTATAGATTTCTGAGAAATAAGGATGAGTCCTGGGCTGAGGAGAATGCTTTGCCCTTCTCAGGAAATAAACCAGGTGCCCTCCAGGGTATTGCCCACCTTGCCTAGGGTTCTATTTTCTTTGCTTACTATGGAGTTTTGAAGAAAGAGGAAAGCACTAGGATCAGACCTATTATTTAAGAAAGGGTCCAAACTGAACAGTGTCTCTACCTACAAGGCTTGTGGTATAGGTCCAAGCTGTATGCAAATTTTAAAATAAAAGCTGTCCTAGAGCAGGTAATATCACAAGGCTGATGGCAGAGAGACTGGGCAGCTAACCAGAGATGGGTTCACAGAAACTTTCCTTGGAAAATTTCCAGGAGATTCTCAAACGACCTGTTTGGCAGGTAGATCAAGGGTATGGGGCATGGGTTCTTTTTGGGTAAGAAGCTGTAAAAATATCCAAGGAGGGATACTCATCTTTAGCATCCAGCCTTTCCTGGAAGCGGCTCCCCATACTAGTGCCATGGAGGGAGCAAGCATTTTGCTTTCTTATTTTACAAGGTTTTGCAGAACTGCTCCACGGCTCAGCTTTAGGAAGAGCGAGGCCTCCTGAAGGACGGACAGAGGAGGCCTGTTTGGGGGCTGCCTGCTGGGAAGATTGGAGCACGTACTAGAACTGCAGGCTTTCCTAAAGGCTTCATAGCTGAAGGTGAAAACAGCGAGTCCACCCCATTCAGGAAACCGGAAGATGGACGTCTCCTCCACAAGCTGGCATTTTTCAGTCATTGTTTGCGTTTATTTCTCAGCTTGATCTCATCTTTCATGGCCTCCCATTTGTTTTTTAAAATCTAATCTTTCTGCCCCAGCCTCTAATGCTACCTTACAGAGCACAGAGAATTCTTGGTAGAAGGCCAACTCCTGAAAACAGAGATTTCATCTCCAGCCTCTTCCAGGAGACCAGAAACTATCACTTCCCTGGAAATAAAAATCTTTCAGCTTCCATGTACTTGAGACTGTCCATTTGCTGTCTAGTCAAATGATAAAATATTTTTATAAGCAGTAGAAACTACAGAAAACAGTGAGTGATAAGGACCACTGTTTTATTTCCTTTTTCTTCCGATTGTTTTTAAGTTCATACCTCTGCCAAAGTTTTATCAGCTGAGTTGGAACAGCTACTGTGGTTGTCACAGACTTGGGGTCAACCCCACAGGAAGCATGGAAACCCCAGAGGCCTGCCTGCAGAAAAAAAAGCACAGGTTCCATCAGGCACGTCGTGCTTGTCTGTCGCTGAGCACCCCCAGGAACAGGCAGCTCAAATTATCCCACAATGTAATTTGCTTTATCCCCAAGGAGATCGGACCACCCCCTTTCCCTTAACTCATCCCTTCACAATCAATTAGTCATCAAATCCTGTTTGTTTTCTGTCCTTAATATCTTCAACCACAATCCTCTTCTCGCCATCATCTCTGCCACACCCTAGTCTGTTATAAGGAGAAAGAGTTGATAGCAACGAAATGATATACCAGGACCAGGACAAGAGTGAAGACACAGAGGCACATACGATGCAAAATTTAAGGAGGCGTCATTCTCAGGATTGAGCAAGTATAGGGTCAGCTGAGTGCCTTTCTGAGTTTATACTCTAGTCACTTGCCTCACCCTGATCTTAGGCCTATGATTTATCTTTCCTCTGTTTTTAGTGTAAATTGTTGCCCAAATCTATTAACGTTCATCCAGATGCTGTAACTCTTTATGCCACAGATACTCATCCAGGTGATGCATCCAGGTTCAGATGCTGTTGCTAGGCATCTGCATCCTTGGAGGCTCTCACCCGTGCCTGGGGAGGGTAAAATGTTCAGCTACATTTCTTGAGGTGCCATTTTTCTTTATGGTAATTTTCCCCTCTGTTCTTTATATTATCTGATTTCATTTTCTGGTTTCACATCAAGACACCAGCATATTTTTGTCGTCACAAGATACCCTTAACAATCAGGTAATCAACACATAGGACAGGCTGTTAGCCCCAATATTAAGAAACACAGGTAGAGAAGGATGCTCTGTGATGAGGGGCACTGTAAACAGAAGCGAGGGGAGCCACAGTATTCGTTATTAATAACTAAGTGTCAAAAACCTGCCAATGATTTGCAGTACTTGGAATGATACGAATAAATCAGAGCAGAATCAAAGTTATCTCCATGAAAATGTCCTTGCATTCTCTAGAGTTCTAAATTACTTTTCTTTTCTTTTCTTTTTTTATTTTTACTTTATTTTACAATACTATATTGGTTTTGCCATACATTGACATGAATCTGCCACTTTTCTCAGTAGGCGAGAAAAGTGACTGCTGGGGTCCAGCCCCGGTGGATCCAAGGAATTCAAAGCGGGGACAGAGTCGGCGATTAAAGGGAGATTAATTAGAAATTTAAAGAGAGATTAGGGAAGAATAATGTAGTGAAAAAATAGAGGAGAAAGACTGATATTCCTTGGTTTACACGGAAAGCTAATAAAGTCTCAAGACAAGAAACTTGAACTGTCTACATTAGGCCACAGGTGCCCACTTGAATAGCGGAGGGTGCCCCGCCTTGGGCTCCCTCTTGCACAGGTCTTAGAAGCCCAGGCAAATAAGTAGACACAGAGAGCTTCTGTGTTCCAAGGGATCTGCCTGAAAAGGAGAGGGAGGGAGAGGGAGAAAGAGAGAGAAAGAGTCGACATGGGGGAGGCCAAGCTTGTGCAAAAACCCCCTTCCTCATGACCTTTGCCACAGGAGGGATTCCCCATGCTGGCTCCAGGCAGGCAACTTTACTTCTAGCCTTCCCAGCGCTACTTTAAACTTTCATACACTGTGTACACATGTGTTAAGTGTCATGATCTCTAAGAGTGTCTCCTCAGGACAAAAAGGCAGAGAATGGTGGCTACACACTGGAGCTTAGTAAATCCAGGAGACCCTGAGTTGGTTCCCCAAATCACTGTCTTTCACACTGTCTCCAGCGCTCTCCTTGGAGAAGTCTCCCAGGGATTTTCTGCGTGAGTCCAGACCTCTGACTGCTTGGGGCCCCGTAAGTGGGTTCTGGAGTGCCTTATGCCTTCTTTTGTTCACAGAAGGCATGTGGCCTGCTCCCCCGCCCCACCCCAAACTCTGACTTTTCACATAGTCCACGACTAAACAGCCCTTAATCCACCCCCACCCCACGCACTGACTTTTCACATAGTCCATGACTAAACAGCCCTTAATCCACCCCCACCCCACGCTCTGACTTTTCACATAGTCCATGACTAAACAGCCCTTCATCTGTTGTCTTCCTCTCTTTTCCAACGGGCTGGCTTTCACCTTCAGAATGAAAACTGTCTCAGTTCAGTGCAGTTCAATTCAGTCACTCAGTCATGTCCGACTCTTTGCGACCCCATGAATCGCAGCACACCAGGCCTCCCTGTTCATTACCATCTCTCGGAGTTCACTCAGACTCACATCCATGGAGTCCATGATGCCATCCAGCCATCTCATCCTCTGTCGTCCCCTTCTCCTCCTCCCCGCAATCCCTCCCAGCATCAGATCTCCCGGAGTTCACTCAGACTCACATCCATCGAGTCCGTGATGCCATCCAGCCATCTCATCCTCTGTTGTTCCCTTCTCCTCCTACCCCTAATCCTTCCCAACATGAGTCTTTTCTAATGAGTCAACTCTTCTCATGAGGTGGCCAAAGTACTGGAGTTTCAGCTTTAGCATCATTCCTTCCAAAGAAATCCCAGGGCCAATCTCCTTCAGAATGGACTGGTTGGATCTCCTTGCAGTACAAGTGACTCTCAAGAGTCTTCTCCAACACCACAGTTCAAAAGCATCAATTCTTAGGTGCTCAGCCTTCTTCACAGTCGAACTCATATCCATACATGACCACAGGAAAAACCATAGCCTTGACTAGACGGACCTTTGTTGGCAAAGTAATGTCTCTGCTTTTGAATATATTATCTAGGTTGGTCATAACTTTTCTCCCAAGGAGTAAGCATCTTCTAATTTCATGGCTGCAGTCACCATCTGCAGTGATTTTGGAGCCCCCCAAAATAAAGTCTGACACTGTTTCTACTGTTTCCCCATCTATTTCCCGTGAAGTGATGGGACCAGATGCCATGATCTTCGTTTTCTGAATGCTGAGCTTTAGGCCAACTTTTTCACTCTCCTCTTTCACTTTCAACAAGAGGCTTTTTAGCTCCTCTTCACCTTCTGCTATAAGGGTGGTGTTATCTGCATATCTGAGGTGATTGATACTTCTCCCGGCAATCTTGATTCCAGCTTGTGTTTCTTCCAGTCCAGCTTTCTCAGCCCTCTCCACCATGACACACCCGTCTTGGGTGGCCCCACAGGCATGGCTTGGTTTCACTGAGTTAGACAAGGCTGTGGTCCTAGTGTGATTAGATTGACTAGTTTTCTGTGAGTATGGTTTCAGTGTGTGTGCCCTCTGATGCCCTCTTGCAACACCTACCATCTTACTTGGGTTTCTCGTACCTTGAGCGTGGGGTCTCTTTACGGCTGCTTCAGCAAAGCACAGCCGCTGCTCCTTATCTTGGATGAGGGGTATCTCCTTACCGCCACTGTCCCTCATCTTCAGTGTTGGATAGCTCCTCTATACCCTCCTGCGCCTGCGCAGCCATGGGTTGCTCCTCCCAGCCGCCGGCTCTGGCCTCTGGCATGGGTGCCTCCGCCCAACTGCAGTCCCTGGCCTTGGACTTGGAGTGGCTCCTCAGGGTCACCACCCTGGCCTTGAGCGTGAGGTGTCTCCTCCCAGCCTCCACTGACCCTCAAACGCAGGGTAGCTCCTCCCAGCTGCCGCCCCTGACCTCGGATATGGGGTAGCTCCTTTTGGTCGCTGCCCCGACCTCAGACACAGGTTAGCTCCTCTCAGCCGTTCCTGCGCCATCGCAGCGTGGCACTCTAGGCTGCTGCCCCTGACCTCGGAGGTGGGGTAGCTGCTCTCGGCTGCGCTTAGTGCGCCGGACGGCTCTCGCAACCACCCACGATTACTGATATTTATCCCGGCAATCTGATTCCAGCTTGTGTTTCTTCCAATCCAGCGTTTCTCATGATGTACTCTGCATAGACTTGGATGAGGGGTATCTCCTTACCGAAGCTGTCCCTGACCTTCAATGTTGGATAGCTCCTCTATGCCCTCCTGCGCCTGCGCAGCCACGGTTGCTCCTGCCGGCTGCCGGCTCTGCCTCGGGCATGGGTGCCTCCGCCCAACTGCAGTCCCTGGCCTTGGGCTTGGAGTGGCTCCTCAGGGTCACCACCCCTGGCCTCAAGCGCGAGGTGTCTCCTCCCGGCCGCCCCTGACCTCGGAGGTGGGGTGTCGCCTCCCGGCCGCCACTGACCTCGGACACAGGGTAGCTCCTCTTGGTCACTGCCCTGACTTCAGACACAGGGTAGCTCCTCTCAGCCGTTCCTGCGCCATCGCAGCCTGGCACTCTAGGCTGCTGCCCCTGACTTTGGAGGTGGGGTATCTCCTCTCGGCTGCGCCTAGTGCGCCGCCTGGCTCTCGCAGCCACCTGCAATTATTGATATTTCTCCCGACTATCTTGATTCCAGCTTGTGTTTCTTCCAGTCCAGCGTTTCTCATAATTAGATGGCCTGGTATTCCCATCTCTGTCAGAATTTTCCACAGTTTATTGTGGTCCACAGAGTCAAAGGCTTTGGCATAGTCAGTAAAGCAGAAATAGATGTTTTTCTGGACCTCTGTTGTTTTTTCCATGATCCAGCAGATGTTGGCAATTTGGTCTCTGGTTCCTCTGCCTTTTTTAAAAGCAGCTTGAACATCAGGGAGTTCACGGTTCACGTATTGCTGAAGCCTGGCTTGGAGAATTTTGAGCATTACTAGCATGTGAGATGAGTGCAATTGTGCAGTAGTTTGAGCATTCTTTGGCATTGCCTTTCTTTGGAATTGGAATCTCAGGAGATAGATTTCACTGGTCCTTTCAGGTTAATCCCAGTCATCCTCAGTCACATGTGCTTCCACTGTTTTATACATATACACACTTCATTTGCCCTGTTTCTACATTTTGCCGCTGCTTTGATCTTAAAGAGCTGTTCATTCAAGGTGTATCTTCTCTCCCAAATTATTGTAATTGCCTTCAGGTTTGTCTTCCCTGCCTCCAGGCCAAATTCCCTCTTTCTTTATAGGAATAAAACATACTCACGGGACACCTGGGCTTCCCTTGTAGCTCAGTTGGTAAAGAATCTGCCTGCAAGGCAGGAGGCCCAGGTTAGATTTCTGGGTTGGGAAGATACCCTGGAGAAAGAAATGGCAACCCATTCCAGTATTCTTGCCTGGAGAATTCCATGGACAGAGGAGCCTGGCAGGCTAATCTATGGGGTCACAAGAGTCAGACACGACTTAGCAACTGCACCACCACCATCACCGCAAGACATCTGAGAAACTGGACACGAATTTACCCATTCTCTTGAGTATAATGATTCAGTGGAAAAGTGGAGTCTTTGGAAGACTTGGGTTTAAACCCAGCTGCATCCCATATGACCTTAGGACCATCATCACCTTTGGGCATCAGACTTTCCATGAATAAAAAGGAATAACAGTCTCTACCACACAGAGATTTTATGAACATGAAATAGCACAATGCCTGTGAAGCAGTCAGCACAGGTGTCTGATGCACAGTTGGGTTTTAAGAAAGGTGACCCTTCCCTCGTCCCGTTGTCCACAGTAAGGGCATCTAAGGGGTGGGGAGACGCTGTGCGTGAGTGTTTCTTCACATGACCTTTCCCCTCGCATCACTTAGTACTAGCATCTTATCAGTTTGTACTACCTTGTGGAAAACATCTGGGAATTCTGAAAAATAAAATTTGAATCTTGCTTAAATTTATCTTCACTTTAGTCCCATGGAGGAGTGAGGACAAAGGGGGAAAATTCAGTGATGAAAAAAGTAACTTTATGAACGAAAAAAAAGAGCGGTTATAAGTTGTTAGTGTTAGCCTACTGATTTTTCTCTTCTGGTTACTTTGACTTGGTTACAGGCTTGCAATATAAGACATTGCAGCCTTTTCTTCCCCAACAACATTGCTCTTAGAGTCTAGCTTTTCAGAAGCAGACACAGAGCCCACAGCCACTTTGCTCTGTCCTTCCAGAACTAACATCCTACACTAAATCCAGTGAGATATTTCAGGTTATTTGTTATAATGGAACTTTGCCAATTATTGTACAAATAACACTTCTTGTTCAAAATATCATGAGAGAAAATAGGGCCAATGAATGAATTCTGCTGGGCTGGTTGCACCAAAAACATTCCTTTCTTTCCCTATATCTTTTTTCATTTAACCCCTATCTCCCCATTCTCTACCCTCAAGCTTAAGCATTTCTTTAGAGAGGGGTTTGCTGAGTTAACCTTCATTAAATGGTGATGATGTTAAAAATCAGAAGATATGCACCTCCCCATTTGAGCACCTCCCCCCTCCCAGGCTTAAGCATTTTGTTGTTATTGTTAAGAAGTGTTGAATGATGCTGGAGGTCAGAAATAATTTTAAAAGTTCAAGGATAATGACAAATTGGTGGCAAGACAGAGGTTTCTCTTCTCCCTTGCCATTGACAGAGGCATAACATCCACGAACCCCTGTTGTAGGCAGGAGTTTTTACATGAACGGAGTCTTACACAGAGCTGCTTCTGGAAGAAATTTTATTATAACCACTTTAGCACATCTCTCTGCAACTGGCCACTGATGAAAGTAAAAATGGCTTTGTTATACAGACCACGTCTTTAACACAAAATTGGGTTTTCAGGGAGTCTGCTCAGGCCTCAGAGATGGAATTGTCCTGCCCGGAGAGCACAGACCTCTCAGTGAATCACGATATTCCACCCTTACCTTGCTGCCTGGTGGCATTATGGATCAGAAGCAGCTGGCCTTTCTGACCTTTCCATCAGTCTCAAGTTCTGTTTTGGACGTGGAGAAGAGGGAGCATCAGAGAGGCGGGGGACTGCAGGCTACAGAAATGGCCTCAACCGAATCAATAACTAGTTTTTAAAGCTAATGAATTTCTTCTCTGATTCTGCTTATCGGAAGGATGTTTAACATGCTGCGTTTTCACTCGGGCTGTGCCTCTCTCATCAGTTCAGGTCAGTCATTCAGTTGTGTCCAACTCTTGGCAACCCCACGGACTGCAGCATGCCAGGCTTCCTTGTCCTTCACTGTCTCCTGGAGCTTGCTCAAACCCATGTCCATTGAGTCAGTGATGCCATCCAACCAGCTCATTCTCTGCTGTCCGCTTCTCCTGCCTTCAATCTTTTCCAGCATCAAGGTCTTTTCCAACCTCTCTGATAAGATGCATTCACTTTAAATCCACCAGTTGCCTACCTTCTCTTCCAGGTAGCTATAGATTTCACTGCCTCAAACAGATGCCCCAGGAACAGCTGCTTCCTACCCTGCATCCACCCCTACCAACCCACTGAGGGCCTGTGGTTGTGGAGATTTGCCAAGACTATGACAGATATGAGCCTCTACATCTCTGTGGGTTCCCGTGTGCCCTGGCTGAGCTTGGACAGAGGAATGGAAATTAAGTCGTGCTGAGGCTCATCAGGGAGAAAATAAAGCCTTACCCCAAATGGGTTTGTTCTCTCCTCCACACCTAGAGAAACTGACATGCCAGGCTCACATTGGGCACCAAAAAGAAAACCTTTCTCAGCTTCCTTTTCTTACTTGTCTAGCAGGACCACTGGATAGCAATTTCTGTAAAGTTTCAATATGTGCCTTGTTATGCAAAGTTTGGTCCATGGACCAGCAACATTCACCTAGGAACTTAGAATGTCAAGCCCCACTTGAGCATCTGAATCAGCCATTACACTGTAACAAGATTTCCACATAATTTGTGTGCGCTTTGGAGTTTGAGAAGCACCAGTTTATCGAGCACTATTCTGTCTGATCCTCATATTAACCCTTCTGAGGTGGGTGCTGTTTAACAGAAGAAGAAGGCTCTGCAGGGAGCTGAAGTGATCTGCGCCCTGGCCTATGGCAAGGGGCAGGATTTAAGCCCAGAGTCAGCTCGTTTCCACAGTGTGGGCTGTAATCATGGGGTTTCACTGGCCTCAAAAGCTATTGTCACTCTGGCAGAGGTTGTGTGTCTGCCCATGTGCATATGTATATGAGCCCACACCAGTGTCTGTGTGTGTGTTTGTATATATGCATATAGAAAACACAATTTTGAGATGAGGGTTACATTTGCTTTCACGTGGTGGTAAATATTGACCTTTCCAACTAAGAGAATTCCCTGTTATAAATGATTTACTTAAATCACCCTGGGATCTTCCCTGACGGCTCTACAGGTAAAGAGTCCACCTGAAATGCAGGAGACACAGATGTGGCTTCCACCCTGGGTTGGGAAGACCCTGCAGGACAAAACGGCAACCCTCCCCAGTATTCTTGCCTGGAAACTGCACGGAGAGATTGGAGCCTGGAGCGCACAGTACGTAGGTTGCAAAGAGTCGAACGTGAACAAGCGGCTAACACGCACTAGGGCTCTCTGAGGCTGCCGTTAGCAATGTGCATGCACACCAGCAGCCTAGCGGTCTTCTCTTTTCCTGCAGTCTGTCTTTAATATTTTATCTGGGGGAAGCTTCAGTGCTGGGCCCTGGGGCTTCCTGTTTCTTGTCCTTTCGTACCTATTTCCCTGGCGGATTGGGAATGCTGAACCTCAACATATGATATTTTGTTTTAAAGTATATGAGGACAACGTAGCTCTTGAAATTGGCTTGTGGAGATTCTGTTCTGTCGTGAATTCACTTCCCGTCATGTACGTTAGGCCATTTCTTGGGGGCTGGGGTCATTTACAGCCCCACGGTCCAGGTGACTATTTGGTGCCGGAGCACGGGTTTTGAAGCTGCTATGAACGGAAATGGCCCAAACGCTCCAGGACTCCTTCATGCTCCACTCCGGCAACTCTGGCCAACGGAACCTTCGAGAAAGTCTTGCTCCTGAGTGGCAAATCAGAGTGCAGAGAGCCTGAACAGTCACCCGGGGCTTGAACCTCATTCCTTCTTCTTCCGTTCCCTTCACCCCACCCCCAGAAGAATCCCAAGCCCCACCAAAATACTCTCCTGAGGGTGCCAGGCACCTTGGTGGGAAGAGGGGCTGCTAAAGGCTGCAGGAGGCACCGCCTGCACGGTGATGCTGGGAGTGCAGGTGACCTCTCGAAGCTCTCCCTGTCCAGCAATTCCAGCATGCTTTGGATTCGTTAGGCTTTACCCTTTGCCAGAGGGGCTTCGGGCACTCGGCTTGTTTCCTTCAAGGGCGCCTCCGCTGCTTGCCCATGCTTTGTAGCTCTCTGAGGCTCCCCACAGTCCAGTCAAGGAATAACCAAGCCCCTTTGGTCTCTAGGGAGATGCCACCATCCAAGTGACCGAGGCCTCATGGGAACGGATTATACATTTCTTTTCTTTCTTTCCTAAAATCATCTCCATTTTTCTAGTGCAGGATGTTTCATATTCTGTATGCATTTCTTTGAGGCCTCTTGCAACCTGATTCACTCATCCATATACTGGTTCTGTGTACTGGATTGTTGGTTTTTTATGGATTTATTCAGATCATAGTATCACGCCTGTTATTATCGAGGGCCCTATAGAGCTTTCCAGTCAATCCAGCAGTTTCTGATTATCTGTTCTATGAAATAACTGATTTTTTCTGAACCCCAACACCCTTCTTTCTCCTTCCCCCATGCCCAGCTTTTCCTTTTGGTTTCTAAGTTTCTTTCCTAACTGTGTGCAACTCTTTGTCTCGGCTCATTGATACGAGCTATGTTTTGTTTTGCTGTGCTCCCTCCCCTGTGATTGACGAGACCTGGTGTTTGTCTCTGTCTGTGACACCCCCGGCGCTGGGTAGGGTCTTCCCACTGTCCACCCATCGTCCTGCAGATCCCAGCCTTTTCTTCACACTTCTGGCTGAGTTATATTCCATTGAGTGTGTGTCCCCTGCCTTTGTTACGTCTTCATCTGTGCCTGGGCATTTCGGGTGTTCCCACGCCTTGGTCCTCGCACCTGAGGCTGTTGCAAGAATGGTTTTCTTCGGATACCCTCCCTTGCGGTGTGGTATGACCATCATGTGTTGGCGGTAGTGTTTTATTCTTGGAAGGCACTTCCCTGCTATTCTCAGTAGTGGCTATTAGCTGTTTGCCATTGCCACCCAGAGCATAGTAGGGTTCCCTTTTCTGCCTACCCTGTTCACTATTGATCATGCCAGAGTCTCTGATGCCTGGCATTCGCTATGCTGAGGAGTCTCTCGGAAGGGGCCAGCGTCCTAAGTGATGAGGCGTGATGGGAAAAGGGCGTGCGTTTGTGTTTTCCTTCTGTTTCTTTCTTTCCTAAAACCATCTCCCTATTTCCAGTGCAGGATGTTTCTATTCAGTATATATTTCTTTGCGCACCTTGATTCACTCCTCCACGTACCAGCTCTGTGTACTTGACTGTTGTTCTTTATATTGATTTATTCAGATCCTAGTATCACGTCTGTTATTGTCGAGTGCCCCGTAGAGCTTTCCGGGCAACCCAGCAGTTCCTGATTGACGATCTGTTTGGTGAAATAAACGATCTAGCATTAACCCCAACATCGTTCTTTCTCCTTCCCCCATCCCCATCTTTTCCTTTTGGTTTCTAAGTTTCCTCCCTAACCGTGTAAACCTGTTGGTCTCGGATCATTCACTCATTGACTTGAGTTTTGTCTTTTTACCTCCCCTGTGGTTGGTGAGACGTGGTGTTTGTCTCTGTCTGCAGCACTCCCTGCTCTGGGTAGAGTCTTCTCACTGTCCACCCGTCGTCCAGCGGATGCCATCGTTCTCTCCTCTCTTCCTTATGAGTTATATATTCCACTTGCTGTGCGTCCCCTGCCTTTGTTATGCATTCATCTGTGCCTGGGCATTTTGGGTGTTCCCACGCCTTGGTGCTCACACGTGAGGCTGTTGCAAGAATGGTTTTCTCCCAATACCTCCCCCGTAGGTGTGGTATCACTGGATGTGTTGGCTCTAGGGTGTTTTGCTTTGAAGGCACTTCCCTCCCGTTCTTAGTAGTGCCTGTTAGCAGTTTGCATTGCCACCCAGAGTGTAGAAGGGTTCCCTTTTCTGCCTGCCCTGTTTACTATTGACTGTGCCAGAGTCTCTGATGCCTGGGGTCAGCCAATCGCTACTTCGGGTCGTTATTATTTGCATGTCTCTCCTCGCTTCCCGTGATGTTTTTTAAGAATATAAGGACAGTTTAGCTCTTGATATCAGCTTCTGGGAATTCTGCCCTGTTGTACATGCCTTGTCGAGCTTTATGACTGGGCTTCTGTTGAGGGCAAGGGTATTTACAGCCACAGCCCAGCAATGTCAGGGTCCCAAATTGTTAGTATGCAGGTTGCTGTTACCAGAGATGTCCACAAGGGGGAGGCACTTTCTGATCCTCCGCTCTCTAACTGGGGCTAACAGAACCTTAGACAAAGTCCTCTTTTTGACCTCAGCTTTCTTCCCTTCCACCCCCAGCCCCCAGAAGAGTACTCATCCCTGCAAAATCCTCAGGTGCGGGTGCCCTTGTTCCTAGGTGAAGTCACTCAGTCGCGTCCAACTCTTTGCAACCCCATGGACTGCAGCCTGCCAGGCTCCTCTGTTCATGGGATTTTCCAGGCAAGAGTACTGGAGTGGGCCGCCATTGCCTTCTCCAGGAGATCTTCCTGACCCAGGGATCGAACCTAGGTCTCCCACATTGTAGGCGGACGCTTTACCGTCTGAGCCAAATTCAAAGAGCCTGAAATCAGGAAGGCGCGCATCAGGCGCTTGAGTGAACAGGTGATTTTGCACAGCTCTATCTGTCCAGCAGCTCTACCATCGTTTGGATGCATTAGGCTTGCCTAAGCGGAGAAGGCAATGGCACCCCACTCCAGTACTCTTGCCTGGAAAATCCCATGGGCAGAGGAGCCTGGTGGGCTGCAGCCCATGGGATCGTGAAGAGTTGGACACAACTAAGTGACTTCACCTTCACTTTTCACTTTCATGCACTGGAGAAGGAAATGGCAACTCACTCCAGTGTTCTTGCCTGGAGAATCCCAGGGATGGGGGTGCCTGGTGGGCTGCCAACTATGGGGTCACACAGAGTTGGACACGAATGAGGCGACTTAGCAGCAAGCAGTCCGAGGGCTTTCCTGGGTCTGTGCTTGTGGTCTCAACCAGAGGTGCTCTGGGCACTAAACTGGCATCACCTCTTCAGTTTGGACATGCTCTCCACGTCCCTGAGCCCCACCAGAATCCAGGCAGGGCACCCACGTCTGTTCAGGCTTCAGGGATGTGCCGCCAGCTTGAGGCACAAGGCCTGACAGCCGTGGGGTGTGCCTTTTTCAGTTTTTCAGTTTCCTTTTTCTTTTTCCTTTTTCAGCTTCTTTTTTTTTTCTCCCTTAATATCAACTAAATTATCTCAAGGAGGTATGTTTCGTGCATAACTCATGTTTCACTGCCTGAGCCGCTTGATTCATTCATTCCTTCACCTTTACAAGGTTTTGTTTCTTTCCTCTGTGTGCGTGGCTGAGGCTGGCCACATCTGTTACGATGGTAGGAGCACCCAGTAGAGCTTTCCGTTCAATCCAGCAGATCCTGACTGATTATCAGTTTGATGCAAGTAGCAGTTTTGTCTTCATCCCTACCTTCTTATTTCTCGTCCCCTATCCTCTGCTTTTTCTTTGGGTTTCTAAGCTTCCTGTCTAACTGGCTGCCCCTCTTTGTCTCAGTCCATTAGTTCATGTATGAGTCTTTTTCTTCACCTGCTGTTTGTAAGAGCTGGTGTCTGTCTTTCTCTGTGGCACTACTTAAACTTTGTGTGATCCGCACTGTCCACCCACTGTGCTAAAATTCCCATCAATTTCTCTCCTTTCCTGGTATCAGATGTTCAGCTGTGTGTCTCCCTTATGTCACTTATGCAGTCATGAGTGCCTGAAATTTTCTCATGTTCATACTGGGTTCACATATCCACTACAAGTACAGACGCATATACAATAAATCAATTATTCTTGAAACCAAAATTTCTGTATGGACTATATGCCCTAGTAAACCAAAAAGGATCAAAAAGAAGCTAAACAGGAGAGGAAGGATGAGCGAGATGCCGCCTGTATTCCTAGCAGACCTTCGTGACTTCGGTGGGCTGCACGTCTCCAGCGTCTGCACAGGCTTGGGTCCCCAGGCCGGCCTGCGCTGGGGCTCGGGGACTGAAGCGCATGTGCCCGCTGCTGAGCTCCCATTGACTAGCTTAGACCCCAGTCCCTTCTTCTGGGACCACAAGGCCCAGGTCCGGGCTGGTTGTCTTCCCACTCAGCCAAGCCTAGGGCATCCAAAGGATGGCGGCCCTGCTGGGCAGGGATGGAGGGCTTTGCCAGTCACCTGGCCTCCTGCTTCCCTGGTGTTGGGGCTGCAAGGCCAGCCTCCTTTGATCGCTTGACTCCCCTACAAAGCTCAGCACCCAAAGCAGAGCAACTTTGAAGGGCCTCGGATTTCGCTACACCGCTGGCTGAAGGCCAAGAGGGAGGAGATCATGAGATGCAAACCCAGAGGCGTTTTTTCCACTTCTTTCCACTCCGTCTGACCACTAGTGAACTGAAAGTCGCTCAGTTGTGTCCAACTCTTGGCCCCCCTACCAAGGACTCTACAGGCCATGGAATTCTCCAGACAGAATACTTTCCCTTCTCCAGGGGATTTCTTCCCAACCCAGGGATTGAACCCAGGCCTCCCACATGGCAGGTGGCTTCTTCACCAGCTGAGGCACCAGGGAAGCCCACCGAGAGAATGGCATTAAGTCTCTGCCTGCCCGCCTTACGGAAAGGGGCACCAAGAGGCGCTGCAGCCTTGCAGCCTCCCCGGGCAACAACGTGAAAACTAGTGCTTCGGCGCATTTCATAGTCAGAAGAGCCCTGGGGCTGTGTATGAAGACTGCCCTCAAGAAATTCCCCACGGTAGGCTATCCCAGACAAATGCAAACTCTGAGCCTTTCTCCAGAAGCCACGTTCAAGCGCTGCTGCTGCTGCTAAGTCACTTCAGTCGTGTCTGACTCTGTGCGACCCCATAGACGGCAGCCCACCAGGCTCCCCCGTCCCTGGGATTCTCCAGGCAAGAACACTGGAGTGGGTTGCCTTTTCCTTCTCCAGTGCAGGCTAGGTGGTATCTAATCGCTCACACAAAGGAACATATGTATGTCAAATAGCATCAACACAGAAAAGAATCTGGTGTCCTAAAAAGACTTTCCAGGCTCAGGAGGGAGACATTAGGAGGTCAGGATGAGCACAGAACCACTGCTTCCCTCAAGTAGGAAATCCACGAGGTCCTGCTGGGAAGGCCAGGAACTCTGCCGCACACAGTGTAAGAAGAGATGAGGGAGCATCATCAGAATAAAGGAGACAGTACGGGTCTATGTAGGTGTGAATCAAGCTGTTGTACAACTGAGACAAACACACACGGGTGCCTCAGCTCTACTGAACTAGAAAAATCAAATGTAGATTAACAATAAAAGGAAGAAAGAAACTGCAGATCTATTGCCATCAGTCTCGCCGATTGAGGATTCTGGCACATTTCTGGAGCCTCAGGAGACCTGGGTTTCAAGGCTGGACTGCAGTGGGGCCCAGAGTGGTGAGGAGAATATTTCAGGTGTGAGCTCCATTTTGCAAATATAGAGGCAAGTCCCCACTAGTGTGACCACCATCCACAGATGCAGGCCTGCCCTTTTGCTGTGTGGCTAGGGCATCCAAAGGATGATGGACCTACTGGGCTCCTCAGTTCAGTTCAGTCGCTCAGTTGTGTCCAACTCTTTGCGACCCCATGAATCGCAGCACGTCAGGCCTCCCAGTCCATCACCAACTCCCGGAGTTTACCCAAACTCATGTCCATTAGGCCAGTGATGCCACCTAACCATCTCATCCTCTGTCAGCCCCTTCTCCTCCTGCCTTCAATCTTTCCCAACATCAGAGTATTTCAAATGAGTCAGCTCTTCGCATCAGGTGGCCAAAATGCTGGAGTTTCAGCTTCAACATCAGTCCTTCCAAAGAACACCCAGGACTTTAGAATGGACTGGTTGAATCTCCTTGCAGTCCAAGGGACTCTTAAGAGTCCTCTCCAACACCACAGTTCAAAAGAATCAGTTCTTTGGTGCTCAGCTTTCTTTATAGCCCAACTCTCACATCCATACATGACTACTAGAAAAACCATAGCCTTGACTAGACAGACCTTTGTTGACAAAGTAATGTCTCTGCTTTTTAATGTGCTGTCTAGGTTGGTCATAACTTTCCTTCCAAGGAGTAAGCGTGTTTTAATTTCATGGCTGCAATCACCATCTGCAGTGATCTTGGAGCCCAAAAAATAAAGTCTAACACTGTTTCCACTGTTTCCCAATCTATTTGCCATGAAGTGATGGGACTGGATGCCATGATCTTCGTTTTCTGAATGTTGAGCTTTAAGCCAACTTTTTCGCTCTCCTCTTTCCCTTTCATCAAGAGGCTTTTTAGTTCCTCTTCACTTTCTGCCATAAAGGTGATGTCATCTGCATATCTGAGGTTATTGATATTTCTCCCAGCAATCTTGATTCCAGTATGTGCTTCTTCCAGCCCAGCGTTTCTCATGATTTAACTTCTCATGAAGTTAAATAAGCA
This sequence comes from Madoqua kirkii, assembly GCA_006408675.1. Classification (NCBI taxonomy): domain Eukaryota; kingdom Metazoa; phylum Chordata; class Mammalia; order Artiodactyla; family Bovidae; genus Madoqua; species Madoqua kirkii. The sequence continues at coordinate 61,369 of SJYC01067831.1, forward strand.
GGATGACAATATACAGCCTTGACATAGCCCTTTTCCTATTTGGAACCAGTCTGTTGTTCCATGTTCAGTTCTAACTGTTGCTTCTTGACCTGCATACAAGTTTCTCAAGAAGCAGGTCAGGTGGTCTGGTATTCTCATCTCTTGAAGAATTTTCCACAGTTTATTGTGATCCACACAGTCAAAGGCTTTGGCATAGTCAATAAAGCAGAAATATATGTTTTTCTGGAACTCCCTTGCTTTTTCGATGATCCAGCAGATGTTGGCAATTTTATTTCTGGATCCTCTGCCTTTTCTAAAACCAGCTTGAACATCTGGAAGTTCATGGTTCACGTATTGCTGAAGCCTGGCTTGGAGAATTTTGAGTATTATTTTACTAGCGTGTGAGATGAGTGCAATTGTGCAGTAGTTTGAGCATTCTTGGGCATTGCCTTTCTTTGGGATTGGAATGAGAACAGATCTTTTCCAGTCCTGTAGCCACTTCTGAGTTTTCCAAATTTGCTGGCATATTAAGTGCAGCACCTTCAAGGATCATCTTTTAGGATTTGAAATAGCTCAACTGGAATTCCATCACCTTCACTAGCTTTGTTAGTAGTGATGCTTTCTAAGGCCCACTTGACTTCACATTCTAGGATGTCTGGCTCTAGGTGAGTGATCACACCATCATGATTTCTGGGTCATGAAGCTCTTTTTTGTACAGTTCTTCCCTGTATTCTTCCCACCTCTTCTTAATATCTTCTTCTGTTAGGTCCAGACCATTTCTGTCCTTTATTGAGCCCATCTTTGCATAAAATGTTCCCTTGGTGTCTCTAATTTTGCTTTGCAAACTCACCTGATTCCCTTGGCTCCTGGTGTTGGACCAGCCTGTTTCCTGAGTCAACTTGCCTACCTACACCAAGACGCTCACCAGAGCCCTTTGCCAGGGCTGGATATTGCTCTGGGCTAAAGGTTCCAGGCTAAGGGGGACAATGTATTGAGACCCAAAACCGTGGTGTTTGTTCAAACTCTCCCCAACTTTTAAGTTGTCACACAGAAACCTTACTTCTATAGTTCTGGTTTCTGAGTTATCATAACGGCATAGAACAATCACTCTCCCCTTTGCTCTCACAACAACTTGAACCATTGCTTCTGAGCAGTAATATTCACAAGGCATTAGAGGCAGTAAATGTTGCTGTCACTCAAATTCCCTCCGTAGGTTATCCTAAACTGATTCAAAATAGGACCATCTCACCGGAAGTGAATTTCAAGAGTTAAATTTTCTCCCATTCTTAAAAACATCACAGGCAAGTGTTCAGCATCATTATTGATTAGAGATTTAATTAGATTAAATCAACTGATCTCTTAAAGGTACCCCTGGGACCAGTCATCCAAATTTCTACTCAAAACAAATTAGAATTATGGTATTCTATAAAGAGTGCCCCACAACACTCTTGGTAGCAACGTAATGAAAAACAAGCACTATGATGAGCGTTAGAGACACTCCTTTCAAAAAGAAAAACAGAAGCATTTCACGATTAAGCAGTTCCACTCCTGAGTGGACACATATTCAGAAAAAAAAATTCTTCAAAACCACACTTGCTCCTCAATGGCCGTTGGGACCTGTTTACAATAGCCAAAACATGGGGAAAACTCAAATACCCATTTAGATATGAATAGATGAAACGATGTACTATTAATACAATACTCGATGGAATGTGATTTATCCAGAAAACAGAAGATGATGTCATTAGAAGCACCTTGGGAACAGGGCAACGACCGCGCTCAATTCAGCTATTGGTGCCGGGATGCCCCTCGCCAGCCTCCTTCCTTAGGTCGTCTCACCTCTGTGCACCAGCAGCCTGAACATAGCACTTTTGTAGGGCTTGGGATCCTTTAGGGTTGGGGTGAAAAATATGGGAGAGAGTCTAATAAGTTACAAGCCCCTGGGTGTTTGTTCTAGCTTTTTCCAAACCGATTTTACACTCAGACGCGGGACTTTCTCTAAGGTTCCAGTTGCCCAATTACCACCGGAAGGTATGGAGAAGTGCTGCCGCCTCGTGGCCGTTTCTCCTAACAACAACTTTAAACCGGTGCATCTGGGCACTTAATATTCACAGGGCCTGTGGGACTGTTCCTGACCCTTCCCCTTAATATATTTGTGGTAGGTAATCCAAAACAAAATCAAAATACAGCCAGGACTCCAGAAGCCTATTTCAAGGACTACATTGTCCTCTCCTTCTTTAAAAAAAAAGACATGAAAGATATTCAACATCATTGCTGATTAAAGAAATACTAATCAAACTGACCTCTAAGAAGTACCCCCTGGCACTAGTCATGCAAAAGTGCACCCACAATGAACACCTAAGAGTTTGCTCAATAAGCAGAACCTGCTACAATCTTGGTGGCAATGTAGATTGCTAACAATCGCTCTGGAGAGCAAGAAAAAACCACCACAAGGTCTGGCAACTCCACCCTTGAGCAGCACATATTCAGAGAAAAAAAATCATTCAACGCACATGCTCCCCAAGGCTTGTTGGCACAGAGTTTACAGTAGCCATGGCATTGCAGGGGGAGCGGAAATTATCCATCCAGAGATGAACAATAAAATAGATGTGCTACATATACTCAACGGAACATGACTTAGCCAGAAAAGAGAAGAAAATGATGTTATTTCCAGCTGTATGTCCAAACAGGGAAATGACCACACAAAATCCAGGTAGTTAAGACAGAGAAAGGCAAATATCATCTCATATGATGGTAGAATTGAAAACCTCATACAAAGAAACCAATGTACCTCACCAGAAAAAGACTCACAGAAAAGAAGCTTAGTTACAAGAAAGAGAATTCTGGAGGGGAGAAGAAGAAATGAGGGGGTTAGGATTAACACAAAGCTGCTGACTTCATAGAACAACAGTGCGGAACTACTGGAGAGCGCAGGGAACTCTACGGTACACTCAGCAACTAAATCACCGGTGTGGGAGGAGACTCCAAGAAAAAAGGCCGCGCAGGTTTATGGGCGATATGGAACTCAAGCACAAAACTGCGTATCAACGATAGGACACTAGAAACATTAAAACTATACGAAAAACCAAGACAGAGAGGAAGGAAGGAAGAAATGTCTCCTGTGCTTCTAGTTGACCTCAGTGACCTAGGCTAGCTGCACATTTCTGGAACCTAAACAGAACTGGGTCCCCAGGCTGACCTGCGCTGTGGCCAAGGGAGCTGAGGCACAGGGGTCAGCCACGGAGCTCCTCTGTGCAAGTGCAGAGCCCAGTACCTTCTAGTTGGACCCACGATCCCCGCATCTAGGCGGTCATCTCACAATTCAGGCAAGCCTAGGGCATCCAAAGTATGGCAGGCCTGCTGGGCAGCTAGAACTCTGCACAATCACCCGCTTTCCTTGGCTCCCGGCGTTGGGGCTCCCACCGCCAGCCTCCTTTAGTCAGTTAACTCAGCGACGTCCCCTAGGAGCCAGGGCAGAGCAGTATCGAAGGGCCTCTAATTTCTCTGCTGTTGTGGGTGAGTGGTAAGAGGGAGGGGATAATGAGATGCAAATGTACGAGTGCTTGTTTAGGTTATTTCCACTCTGATTCACCACATAGAAACACGCCGTTCTCTAAGGCTCTGGTTGCCCAGCTCAGCATGCTGAGGCATGAAAATGAGCTGCCGCCTGCCACTGCTTCTCGTGACAATCTTAAAACCTGTGTTCCAGGGCATTGAATATTCACACGGCATTCGAGAGCGGCTCAGATGGTAGAGAATCTGCCTGCAGTGCAGGAGACCTGGGTTCGATCCCTAGGTCGGGAAGATCCGCTAGAGAAGGAAATGGCAACCCACTCCAGTGTTCTTGCCTGGAAGAATCCCATGGTTAGAGGAGTCCGGCAGGCTCATAGTCCATGGGGTCACAAGAGTCAGACATGACTTAGCAACTAACCAGCACCACCAAGGCATTCGAAGCTATAAATGATGCTCCCCTCAAGACAGTCCCTAAGGTAATCAAAAGCAAATTCAAGTATGGCCGACTCGACTGAAAGCCCCTCACGGATCACAGCCTTGTCCTGGCTAAGGGGCTTGACTCAATAAAGCTATGAGCCGTGCTATGCAGGAACATCCAAGATGGATGGATCATAGTGGAGGGTTCTGACAGTGTGGTCCACTGGAGGAGGGAATGGCAAACCACTCCAGTATTCTTGCTGTGGGAACCCCATGAACAGGATGAAAGGCAAAAAGATATGACGATGGAAGATGAGCCACCCAGGTTGGAAGGTGTCCAGTATAGTGCTGAGGAAGAGTGGAGGGCAATTACTAACAGCCCCAGAAAGAACGAAGTGGCTGGGCCAAAGCAGAAATGACACTCAGTTGTGGAAGTGTCTGGTGGTGAAAGCAAAGTCTGATGCTGAAAAGAACAATATTGCATAGAAACCTGGAGTGTCAGGTCCATGAATCAAAGTAAATTGGATGAGGTCAAGCAGGAGATGGCAAGAGTGAACATCGACATCTTAGGAATCAGTGAACTGAAATGGCTGGGAATGTGCATATTTAATTCAGATGACCGTTATATCTACTGCTGTGGGGAAGAATCCCTTAGAAGAAATGGAGTAGCCCTCATAGTCAACAAGAGTCTGAAATGCAATACTTGAGTGCAATCTCAAAAACAATAGAATGATCTCGGTTCATTTCCAATGCAAACCATTCAACATCATGGTAATTCAAGTCTATGCCCCAACCACTGATGCTGAAGAAGATGAAATTGACTGGTTCTATGAAGACCTACAAGATCTTCTAGAACTAACACAAACTCTTTTCATCATAGGGTATCAGAATGCAAAAGTAGGAAGTCAAGAGATACCTGGAGTAACAGGCAAGCTTGGCCTGGAAGTACAAAATGAAGCAGGGCAAAGACTAACAGAGTTTTGCCAAAAGAACACACTGGTCATAGCAAACACCCTCTTCCAACAACACAAGAGACGACTCACATGGACATCACCAGGTGGTCAATACCAAAATCAAATTGATTATATTCTTTGCAGCCAAACATGAAGAAGATCTATACAGTCAGCAAAAACAAGATCTATATAGTCTGGAGCTGCCTGTGGCTCAGATTATCAGCTTCTTATTGCAAAATTCAGGCTCAAACTGAAGAAAGTAGGGAAAACCACCAGGCCATTCAGGCTGACCTAAATCAAGTCTTCTTCACTGTACAGTAGAGGTGACAAATAGACTCAAGGCATTAGATCTGGTAGACAGAGAGCCTGAAGAACTGTAGACAGAGAGGGGCTTGTAACATTGTGCATGAGGCAGTGACCAAAACCATCCCAAAGGGTAAGAAGTGAAAGAAGGCTAAGCAGCCGTCTGAGGAGGCTTTACTACAGCTGAGGAAAGAGAAGCGAGAAGCAGGGAGAAAGCGAGAGATATACCCAAATGAACACAGAGCTTCCAGAGAGCAGCAAAGAGAGACAAGAAGGCCTTCTGAAGTGAACAGTGCAAAGAAATAGAGGAAAACAAAAGAATGGGAAAGGCTAGAGATCTCTTCAAGAAAACTGGAGAGATCCAGGGGACATTTCACGCAAGGATGGGCACCAGAAAGGACAGAAATGTAAGGACCTAAAAGAAGCAGAGAAGCAGGGACTTCCCCTGTAGCTCAAATGGTAAAGAATCTGCCTGGAGGCCAGGGTTCGATCCCTGGGTTGGGAAGTTACTCTGGAGAAGGGGATTGCAACCCACTCCAGTATTCTTGCCTGGAGAATTTCACGGACAGAGAAGTCGGGCAAGCTACAGTCTGTGGGATCGCAAAGAGTCAGACACGACTGAGGGACTAACGCACAAAAGAAGCAGATGAGATTAAGAAGAGCTGGCAAGAATAGATAGAGGAGCTATACAAAAAGGTCTTAATGACCTGGATAACCATGGCAGTGTGGTCCCTCACCTAGAGCCAGACATCCTGGAGTGTGAAGTCAGGCGGGCCTTAGGAAGCATCACTACAAGCAAAGCTAGCAGAAGTGATGGAATTCCAGCTAAGCTATTTAAATCCTAAAAGATGATGCTGTTAAAGCGCTGCACTCAATATGTCAGCAAATTTGGAAAACTCAGCAGTAGCCACAGGACTGGCAAAAGTCAGTCTTTTCATTCTAATCCCAAAGAAGAGCAATGCCAAAGAATGTTCCAACTACCACACAATTGCACTCACAGGCTCAAAATCCTTCAAGCTAGGCTTCAGCAGGATATGAATCAGGAACTTCCCAATGCACAAGCTGGGTTTAGACAAGTTAGAGGAACCAGAGATCAAATTGCCCACATTCACTGGATCACAGAGAAAGCAAAGGAATTCCAAAAATGCATGCATTTCTGCTTCATTGACTATGCTAAAGCCTTTGACTGTGTGGATCACAACAAGCTGGAAAATTCTTAAAGAGATGGGAATACCAGACCACCTTACCTGCCTCCTGAGAAACCTGTATGCAGTGTGAGAAGCAACAGTTAGAACCTTACATGGAACAATTGACTGGTTCAAAATTGAGAAAGCAGTACATCAAGGCTGCGTGTATTGTCACTTGCTTATCTAACTTACATACAGGGTACATGACGCAAAAGGCCAGGCTGGATGATCACAAGCTGGAGTCAAGACAGGGGGGAGAAACATCAATAACCTTAGATGGGTAGATGGTACCACTCTAATGGCAGAAAGAGAAGAAGAGCTAAAGAGCCTCTTGATGAGTGTGAATGTGATGAATGCAAAAGCTGGCTGGAAACTTCTCATCAAAAAGCTAAGATCATGGCATCTGGTCCCATCATCACTCATGGCAATAGAAGGGGAAAAACTGGAAACTGTGACAGGGTTTCTTTTCTTCAGCTCTGAAATCACTGTGGGTGGTGACTACAGCCATGAAATTAGAACATGCTGGCTCCTTGGAAGGAGAGCTGGGACAAACTAGACAGTGTATTAAAAAGAAGAGACATCACTTTGCCTACAAAGGTACACACAGTCAAAGCCATGGGTTTCCCAGTGGTCATGTACAGATGCAGAGCTGGGCCACAAAGAAGGCTGAGCACTGAAGAACTGATGCTTTTGAATTGTGGTGCTGGAGAAGACTCTTCAGAATGCCTTGGAATACAAGAAGACCAAACCAGTCAATCCTAAAGGAAATCAACCCTGAATTTCTTTGGAAGGACAGATGCTGAAGCACCAATACTTTGGCCATCTGATGCAAAGAGTCGATTGTTTGGGAAAGACCCTGATGCTGGGAAAAACTGAAGGCGAAGGAGAGGAGGGCGGCAGAGGAGGACACAGTTAGACAGCATCACCAACTCAATGGCTATAAATTTGAGCAAAGTCTGGGAGACAGTGAAGGACAGGGAAGCCTGGCGTGCTGCAGCTCATGGGGTTGCAAAGAGTCAGATAAGACTTAGTGACTGAACAGCAATCACTGAAAGCAATTTCAAGGACTGTATTGTTTTCACATTATTTTAAAAATCACATCACTCAGTATCATTAATGATTAGAGAAATGCTAATTAAGGTGTGCTCTAAGAGGCACCCCTGGCAGCAATCATCCAGAAGTAAACACACAATAAATACCAACGTGAAGTCGCTCAGTTGTGTCCGATTCTTTGTGACCCCATGGACTGTAGTCTACAACACTCCTCCGTCCATGGGATTCTCCAGGCAAGAATACTGGAGTGGGTTGCCATTTCCTTCTCCAGAGGATCTTCCCAACCCAGGGATTGAACCTGGGTCTCCGCATTATAGGCAGACGCTTTACCATCTGAGCCACCAGGGAAGTCTAAATACCAGAGGGCATGAATAAAAGAGAGCAATGCTATGCTCTTGGTGGCCACATAATCTGCTAACAGCCTCCTGGAGAACAATAGGGAAGTTCCTCTGAAAACGAGAAATAGAACAACATCCCTCTGTCTCACACTCGGGTGTGCATATATTCAGAGAATAAACACCTGTTGAAAACACACATACACCACAAACCTGAGCCGGGCAGTGTTTACAATATCCAAGGTGTGGGGAAAACCCAAATAGCCCTCCATAGGTGAACAGATAAGAAAAGATAAGCTGCATATTCTCAGTGGACTATGACTCGGCCAGAAACCAGAAGAAAATGATGTTATTTTCAGCACCGTGGATGGACAGAGAGATGATCACACTAAATCCAGGCATTCAGATAGGGGAAGACAAATATCATGTGTATCACCTATAGATGGAAAGGGAAGAAATCATACCAACGGAGTAATGTATCCAACAAAAAGCCTCACAGACTTAGAAAAGTTACTTACTTACCAAAACAGCAATTTGGGGTGGGCGGCGAGGAGAAGAAAATTAGAGATTAGGATTAACACAAGACTGCTTCTCTCATAAAATAGATAAAACAAGACCGTCTTAAGAGCACAGAGGACGACTGCGCAATGGGTAACAGCCTAGGTGGCGGCAGAAATGGAACAAAATGGCAAGAGCGTATGTAAATCAAATAAATAAAATAAATCAATAAATCAGATCGCTACAGAACTGAAACAAAGTTGTATATCATTTATATTGCGCTGCTGCTGCTGCTAAGTCGCCTCTGTCGTGTCCGACTGTGCAACCCCAGAGACGGCAGCCCACCAGGCTCCCCCGTCCCTGGGCTTCTCCAGGCAAGAACACTGGAGTGGGCTGCCATTTCCTTCTCCAATGCATGAAAGTGAAAAGTGAAAAAGAAGTCGCTCAGGAAGTGTCCGACTCTTCGCAACTCCATAGACTGCAAATATACTGTGCTAAAGAAATTAAAATTATATGAAAAAAGAAAAAGAAATCGAGAAAGAATGAAATGACTATTCTCATCAGGCCTCGGCGACTTAGGCTGGTGGCCCGTTTCTTGAGCTTAAACAGGCTTGGTCCCAAGGATAGTCTATAACCCTGCTGAGAAGGTCCCAAAAGTTTATAGGGTTACTGAGGTACCTAAGGGTAATATTCCAGCTGATGAGCTCCTTTATGGAATTGTAGAGCCGGGTCCCCTTAGCTGTGATCGCAATTCCCAGATCCAGGCTGGCCCTCTTACAGTTTACCCAAGCCTAGTGCATCCAAAGGATGGCAGACCTGCCGGGCAGACGGGGCTTTGCAGAGTCGCCTCGTCTCCTCAGCTCCCAGTCTTGGGGCGCCCACTGCCAGCCTGCTTCCTTGGGCCAACTCACCTATGAACACCAGCACCTCAACACAGCATTTTTGTACCGCTTGTGATTCCTCTGGCTTGGGGTGAGAAATAATCGGGGAGAGCTGAGATACGAGCCCTAGGTGTTTGTTCAGTTCTTTCCACTCAAATTTTACCCCTAGAAACCGGGATTTCTCTAAGGCTCCAGTTGGTTACTGGAGTTTCCACAGTGGGGCATGAAGAGGTGCTGCCCCCTTGTGGGCATTCTGGGCACTTCGTATTCACAAGGCCTCTGGGACTGCAAAATGGCCCATTTTCTCATGAGCTTCCCTGTGGTAGATGATGGAAAAGGAATTCAAAATAGGGCCGATTCTCCAGAAACCAACTGCAAAGCCTAAATTCACCTCACGTTCTTAAAAATCACATGAAACATGCTCAGCATCGTTACTGATTAGAGAAATGCTAATTTAAGAGATTTCTAAGCAGTACCTCTGGCACCAGTCACCCAAAAGTCTACCCACAAGAAACACCCAAGTAGGCGTTCAATAAACAGAATCCTACTGTGCTCTTGATGGCCATGTAAATTTCTAAAACCACTAT
>SJYC01067832.1:0-14307 GCA_006408675.1 Madoqua kirkii
AAAAAAAAAAATCCTTTGAAAACACATGTACTCCCCAAGGCTCATGAGGACGATACTTACGATAGCCAAGACATCAGAAAAGCTAAATTATCTATCCACAGAAGAAAAGATAAAAAGATATGCTATATACACTCAATGATATGACTTAGCCAGAAAACAGAAGAAAATGATGTCATTTGCAGCCCTATGTCAGAACAGCGAGCTGGCCATACAAAACCCAGGTAGTCAGAGGAAGATATAGCACTTATATGTGGCAAACCTCACACAAAGAAACTGAGGTATCTTACCAAAAAAAGAGTCACAGAAAAGAAACTCAGTTACAAAAGAGGGGATTCTGGGATAAGAAGAAATTGGGAGCTCAGGGTAACACAGAATCACCTGATTTCATAGAACAGATCGTCAGCAAGGTAGCGCAGGGCGCTCTGCCGCACTCTCTGTAACCACCTACACGGGAGCAGAATCAGAAGCAGCAAAAGGGCACAGATATAGTGCGAGTGGATAGGGCTGCTGCAGAGCGCAGAGAACACCAAATTGTGTACAACTATTTATCACTAGAAAAATTAAAAATATTTGCAAAAAGAAAGAAAGAAATAGAGAAAGGAGAAAGAAATGCCTACTCTGTTCATCACAAACCTCCATGATTTCGGCTACTGGCACATTTCTGACGCCTAAACAGGTTTTTGAGCCCCCAGGCTGGCCTCTGCTGGGGCTGAAGGGGCTGAGGCCCATATGCCAGCTGCTGAGTTCCTGTTCCAAGTTTAGAGGCTGGTCCTTTCCGGTTAGGCCCACAGTCCCCAGATCCAGGCTGGTCCTCTCACCACTCAGCCAAGCCTAGGGTACCCAGAGGATGATGGACCTGCTGGGCAGATAGGGCTTTGTGAAATCAGCTGGTCTCTTCAGCTACTGATGTTGGGTTTCCCCCCGCCAGCCTCCTTCTTAGGTCAATTCGCTTACATACACCAGTACCCTCAGCACAGCGCTCTGGAAGGGCAGGGGATTTCTTTTGGGTTGAGGGTAAAGGATAGGGGAAAGATATAATGAGATGAAAACCTATGGGTGTTAGTTCAGTTATTTCCACTCTAATTTACCTCCTAGAAACATCACTTTAAAGCCCTGCTTGGAAATGGCCACACACTCCAGTATTCTTGCCTGGAAAATCCCATGGATGGAGGAGCCTGGTAGGCTAGAGTCAATGGGGTCGCAAAGAGTCAGACACGACTGAGGGACTGCACTTTTTCTTTGGCCGAGTTACCAGAGTATATCATGAATAAGTGCTGCCGCCTTGTGGCCGTTCCTCCTAACAACAACTTTAAAACCAGTGTTTCTGGGCACTTACTATTCACAAGGAAGTCGAGGCTATAAATGATGCTTTCTCTCAAAAAATTCCTTTTGGTAGGTAATCAAAAACAAATTCATAAAGGGGCCGACTCTCCAGAAGGGAATTTCAAGAGATAAATTGTTCTCACATTCTTAAAAGTATCACATCATTCAGCGTCATTAATGATTACAGAAATGCTAACAAAAGCAGAAAAACATCTGCTTCACTGGCCACGCTAAAGCCTTTGACTGTGTGGATCACAACAAACTGTGGGAAATTCTTAGAGCAATGGGAATACCAGGCCACCTGACCTACCTCCTGAGAAACCTGTATGCAGGTCAAGAAGCAACAATTAGAACTGGACGTGAACAATGGACTGGTTCAAAATTGAGAAAGGAGTACATCAAGGCTGCATATTGTCACCCTGCTTATTTAATTTATATGCTGAGTACATCATATATCAGGGGCTTCCCTGATAGCTCAGTTGGTAAAGCATCCACCTGCAATGCAGGAGACCCCGGTTCAATTCCTGGGTCAGGAAGATCCCCTGGAGAAGGGATAGGTTACTCTCTCCAATATTCTTGGGCTTCACTTGTGGCTCAGCTGATAAAGAATCTGCCTGCAATGTAGGAGACCTGGGTTCAATCCCTGGGTTGGGAAGATCCCCCTGGAGAAGAGAAAGGCTACCCATTCCAGTATTCTGATCTGGAGAGTTCCATAGACTGTATAGTCCATGGAGTCACAAAGAGTCAGACATGACTGAGAGACTTTCACTTTTCACTTTCAGAGTACATCATGCCAAATGCTGAGCTAGATGAATCACAAGCTGGAATCAAGACTGCCAGGAGAAATGTCAGTAACCTCAGATATGCAGATGATACCACTCCAGTGGCAGAAAGCAAAGAAGAACTAAAGAGCCTGTTGATAAAGGTGAAAGAGGAGAGTGAAAAAGCTGGCTTAAAACTCAACATTCAAAAACTAAGATCATGATGGCACCTGGTCCCATCACTTCATGGCAAATAGATGGAGAAACAATGGAAACAGTGAGAGACTTTACTTTCTTGGGCTCCAAAATCACTGCAGACAGTGACTGCAGACTGGAAATTAAAAGACACTTGATCCTTGGAAGAAAAATCTATGGCAAATGTGGACAGTGTATTAAAAAGCAGAGACATCACTTTGCCTACAAAGGACTGTCTAGTCAAAGCTTTGGTTTTTCCAAAAGTCATGTACAGATGTGAGAGCTGGACCATAAGGAAAGCTGAGCACCAAAGAACTGATGCTTTCAAAATGTGGTGCTGGAGAAGACTCTTGAGAGTCCCTTGGACTGCAAGGAGATCAAATCAGTCAATCCTACAGGAAATCAACCCTGAATATTCACTGGAAGGACTGATGATGAAGTTGAGTCTTCAATACTTTGGCCAGCTGATGCAAAGAGCCAACTCATTGGAAAGACATTGATTCTGGGAAAGATTGAAGGCAAGAAGAGAAGGGAGCAACAGAGGATGAGATGGTTGGATGGCATCATCAACTCAATAGATATGAGTGTGAGCAAACTCTGGGAGATAGTGAAGGACAGGGAAGCCTGGCGTACTGTAGTCCATGGGGTCGCAAAGAGTCAGACACCCCTAAGCAACTGAACAACGAGAGTCAACTGGAAGTCAGCCACAGCAGACACCCCAGAGTGCACACAGAGGAGAGACCCCGACTGCGGTCTTGGTGGCAATGTAACTTGCTAACAGCCGCTGTGGGGGAGAGTGGGGCAATTCTTCTGAAGAGAAAATTAGAGGCCACCACACTCCAGCTCCCTCAGATGCCACTCTCGGGGAGGCGCACATTTGGAGAATAAAATTCCTCTAAAAATACAACACTGCTGTAGCGGATGGTGGGGCAGTGTGTACAGTATCCAAGGCATGGACAAAATAAAAATACCCATCCACAGATGAACAGATGAAAAACACGTGCTACACATACTCAGCGACTATGACTTAGCAAACGCCAGAAGCAAATGATGTCGTTTGCAATGCCACCGATGGACGGGGAGATAACCGCACTAAATCCAGGGAGTCGGTCTGGGAAAGACAGACATCACGTGTTGTCACCTATCTGTGGAATAAAAAATCTCATAAACATGAGTCATGCGCCAAAGAAAATTAGACTCAAAGACTTGGAACAGAAACTTAGGTACCAGAAAGGGAATGTAGGGCTGGGGAAAGGAGAAATTAGGAGGTTAGGACTAACACAGACGACTACTTTCATAAAACATAATCAGCGAGGACCCTCTGGACACCACAGTTAATTCTGCTGCAGAGTCTGTAAAAACCTACAGGGGATAGAATCTGAAAAATTAAAATGGCACAGGCATATGTATGAGTGAATCAATGGCTATAGAACTCAAATACAAAATTGTATATACCGCACTAGAGAAATTAAAATCATATGAAAAAAAGAAAGAAAAGAGGTAATGACTACTCTATTCCCAACCGGCCTCGGTGACTCAGGCTGGTGGCCCACTTATGGAACCTAAACAGGCTTGGTCCCGTGCCGGTCTGCGCTGGGGCTGAGACGGCTGAGGACTATATCCAGCTGCTGAGTTCTGTTTTGGAAGTCTATTGCCCGGTCCCCACTAGGTGGGACCTCAGTCCCCAGATGCAGGCTGGCCCTCTTACATCTTACCCAAGCCCAGTGCATCCAAAGGATGACAGACCTGCTGGGCAGGGTGAGCTCTGAGAAAAACACCAGATGTTGGGGCCTCTTGGTATTGGGGTGCCCACTGCCATCCCCTTTCATTCACTAAACACACCTACACCTACCACTGAGCCCTGTACATAGCACTTATGCGGGGCTTGGGATTTCCATGGGATTGGTGATTTAAAAAAATAAAATTAAAATTAAAAAAAATAAGGAGGAGGAGCTAATGAGATACAAGCCCTTGGGTGTTTGCTCGGGTTCTTTCCACTCAACTATACCACCCTGCAGTCCGTGGGGTCGCTACGAGTCTGACACGACTGAGCGGCTTCACTTTCACTTTTCACTTGCATGCATTGGAGGAGGAAATGGCAACCCACTCCAGTGATCATACCTGGAGAATCCCAGGGACGGGGGAGCCTGGTGGGCTGCCGTCTATGGGGTCACACAGAGTCGGACACGACTGAAGCGCCTTAACAGCAGCAGCACCAGTAGCAGCAGACCACCCAGAAACGGGACCTGCTCTAAGGGCTAGATGCCCGAGTTACCGCAGTGAGGCATGAAGAAGTGCTGCCGCCTTGTGGCCATTTCTTCTAACAACACGGTACGTCTGGGCACTTAACATTCCCGAGGCCTCTGGGCTGTAAATGGCCCGTCCTCTCATGAAATTCCCTGTGATAGGTGACTGAAAGGGCATTCAAAGTAGGGCCGATTCTCCAGAAGCCAATTTCAAGGCCTAAATTCACCTCGTGTTCTTTAAAAAAAAATTCACTTGAAAAATGCTCAGCATCGTTATTGATTAGAGAAATGTTAATTAATGAGATTTCTAAGCGGTACCCCTGGCACCAGTCAGCCAAAAGCCTACCCACAAGAAACACCGAAGTAGGCGTTCAATAAACAGAATCTTACTATGCTCTTGGTGCAATGTAAATTGCTAAAAACTACAATGGAGAGCAGTACCTAAGTTCTTTCCAAAAAGAATAGACCCTCCACAAAACCTGGCAACTTCACTCCTAAGCAGGCATTTATTCAGAGAAAAAAATCCTTAGAAAACACACATGCTCCCCCAAGGGTTATTGCGGGGCTATACAATATAGCCAAGGCATGGGAAAAACCCAATTATCCATCCACAGATGGACAGATAAAAACAATGTGCTCCCAAAGAAAGACAATGCCAAGAAATGCTCAAACTACCACATAATTGCACTCATCTCACATGCTAATAAAATAATGCTCAAAATTCTCCAAGCCAGGCTTCAACAGTACATGAACTATGAACTTCCAGATGTTCAAGCAGGACTTAGAAAAGGCAGAGAAACCAAAGATCAAATTGCCAACATCCGTTGGATCACCCAAAAAGCAAGAGAGTTCTAAAATAACATTTACTTCTGCTTTATTGACTATGCCAACGCCTTTGACTGTGTGAATCACAACAAACTGTGGAAAATTCTTAAAGCCATGGGAATACCAGACCACCTAACCTGCCTCTGGAGAAACCTATATGCAGGTCAGGAAGCAACAGTTAGAACTAGACATGGAACAACAGACTGGTTCCAAATCAGGAAAAAAGTACGTCAAGGCTGTATATTGTCACCCTGCTTATTTAACTTCTATGCAGAGTACATCATGAGAAACGCTGGGCTGGAAG
The DNA here is from genome assembly GCA_006408675.1 of Madoqua kirkii. Lineage (NCBI taxonomy): Eukaryota > Metazoa > Chordata > Mammalia > Artiodactyla > Bovidae > Madoqua > Madoqua kirkii. The sequence goes on from SJYC01067832.1 coordinate 5,655, forward strand.
AAGCACAAGCTGGAATCAAGATTGCCGGGAGAAATATCAGCAACCTCAGATATGCAGATGACACCACCAACACCACCCTTATGGCAGAAAGCAAAGAACTAAAGAGCCTCTTGATGAAAGAGGACAGTGAAAAAGTTGGCTTAAAACTCAGCATTCAGAAAACTAAGATCATGGCATCTGGTCCCATCACTTCATGGCAATCTTTACATATATATTTGGCTAATACTCCTAGTTCCATTAAATGTTCAAAGCTTTCCATATGATTTCCTCAAAGCCCTAAATATTTTTATTTTCTCATTTTCCAGACGATTCAAGCTAGTGCAGGTTGTTGCTCTCTTTCTCTCTTTTTCTATCCGGCTTCTTTGCTTTGATATAACTTGACTTGGAAACATGGCATCTTCAATGGGTTTGTACACACACACACACACACACATACACACACACACACACACACACACACACACAGAGGCTGTCTTCCTCAAAATGAGACTTAACAATGCTGAAAAACCATGAAACATGCATGTGGAATAATTATTCTCTTTAACTTAGGAGAAAAGAGAGACATAAAGAGTTAAGTAATTTGGCCAGGAGGTGAATTCACATCTGTATTTTACCTCCAGTCAGTCTCTCTTAGTGACTATATTGCAGTGGGAAGGTAACACTTGTAAAAAATAAAGTTAATTAAAAGTACAAGGAAGTATAAGTATACATATTACCAATTTTCATATATATGAATCTCTATTATACATGTATATATATATATTTGTGTGTATATATAAAACATATAATAGATACATTGAGTAGGATACTTTAATGTCTCTTTCACTCTTTGAGAGATCAGGCAGACAAGAGATAAATGAGTTTGACTGAACACTTATATCTCAAACCTTAAATACTACAGAGGAAAACTATTAGCCAGACTCATCAATAAAAAGAGAGAACACACAAAAAATAAAATCAGAAATGAAAAAGTAGAAGTTAAAATTGACACTGCAGAAATATATACTGTAAGCAACTGTATGCCAATAACATGGAAAAATTCCCAAAAATGTGACTCTAAAGACCAAACAAGGAAGACAAAGACAATATGAACAGAACAATTACCAGGACTTAAATTGAATCAGTAATTAAAAAACAAAAAACACCTAACAAACTAAAGTTCAGGACCAGATGACATTACAGAGGAAATTCAACAAATGTTTAGAGAAGATTTTACATCTATATTTCTCAAACAATTCCAAAAATGCATAGGAAGGAGTACTTTTGTACTCATTCTAAGAAGACGGTATCACCCTGACACCAAAACTACACAAAGATATCACACATTAAAAAAAAAAAAATTACAGACATCACTGGTTGGACATAGATGTAAATTTTCTCAAAAAAAATATTAGAAAACTGAATTCAACAATATATTAAATAATCATATACCAAGATCCAGCAGATTTATTACAGAGATCCATGGGTTTTTCAAATCAGTGAATTAATGTGACATACTATATTAAAAATAGGACTAAAAATTATATCATCTCAATGGATGCAGAAAAATATTTTATAGGATTCAATATCAATTGGGCTTCCCTGGTGGCTCAGATGGTAAAGCATCTGCCTGCAATGCGGGAGACCTGGGTTTGATTCCTGGGTTGGGAAGATCCCCTGGAGAAAGAAATGGCAATCCACTCCAGCACTCTTGCTTGGAAAATCTCATGGATGGAGGAGACTAATAGGCTACAGTCCATGGGGTCACAAAGAATCGGACACAACTGAGCAAGTTCACTTTAATATCAATTAATAGCAAAAAAAAAAAACTATAGAAGTTAGGCATAGAGTTACCGTTTCTCAACATAATAAAGACCACATATGACAAGCCCACCACTAACATCACACTCAACAAAAAATTGAAAGTATTTCCTCTAAGATCAGGAATAAGACAAAGATCTCAACTCTTGCTACTTTTATTCAACATATTATAGTTTTATTATAATAATTTCTTTGATATTCTTGTTCTGCAGTTTCTGTGTTGTCTACTCTGTGGCTCTATGGTGGGGCTAATGGCAGCCTCCTCCAAGATGGCTTACGCCACATGCCATGTGTCCAAGGTCTGCTGCAGCTAGAGGCTCTGTCCCTATGGCAGGCCACTGCTGACCTGTGCATCTACAGGAGACACTCACTCACTCACTCAGTGTCTGCAGGGACTCTGGGTCCTGGTGTGCACAAATACCTGAAAAAATGAGAGAAGTGAAAGGTAAAGGAGAAAGGGAAAGATATACCCATCTGAATGCAGAGTTCCAAAGAACAGCAAGGAGAAAATAAGAAAGTCTTCTTCAGTTATCAAATAAAACAAACATAGGAATACCACAGAACTGGAAAGACTAGAGATCTCTTCAAGAAAATTTGAGATACCAAGGGAAAATTTCATGCAAAGATGGGCACAATAAAGGACAGAAACAGTATGGATCTAACAGAAGCAGAAGATACTAAGAAGTGGTGGCAAGAATAAAGAGAATAAATATACAAAAACGAATAAACAAAACCCCTTTATGATCACACCCACAATGGTGTGATCACTAACCTAGAGCCAGACCTCCTGGAATGCTAAGTCAAGTGGGCCTTAGGAAGCAGCACTACCGACAAAGCTAGTGGAGGTGATAGAATTCCAGCTGAGCTATTTTAAATCCTAAAAGATGATGCTGAGAAAGTGCTGCACTCAGTATGCCAGCAAATGTGGAATGGGATGGTACTGGCACAAAAACAGATACATAAATCTGTGGAACAGAACAGACAGCCCAGAAAGAAAACTCATATGCTTATGGTCAATTAGTCTATGATAAGGGGTATGCAATAGAGAAAAGACAATCTCTTCGTTAAGTGGTTCTGGGAAAACAAGACAGTTACATGTAAAAGAATGAAATCATAACATTCTCTAATTTCATATACAAAAATAAACTCAAAATGCATTAAAGACCTATATATAAGACTGGAAAGCCTAAAACTTCTAGAAGAAAACATAGGTCAAACACTCTGAGATAAATCTTAACAATATTTTTTGTATATATCTTGCCAGCTAAGGGAAACAAAACCAAAAATAATCAGATGAGACTATATCAAACTAAAAAGTTTTTGCACAGCAAAGGAAACCATCAACAGGACAAAAAAGTCTACTGAATTGAATAAAATATTTGAAATGATATATCCAACAGCAGTTGATATTTAAAAGATATACAGAACTCAATCTCAAGAAAAGAAATATTCCAATTAAAAAATGGGCAGAGGACCTGAGTAGCATTCTTTGAAAGAAGATATCCGGACACAGGAAAAGATGCTCAACATCATTAATCATCAGAGAAATGCAAATAAGGCCATAATGAGTATTACCTCATACCTTTCAGAATGGCTATCATCAAAAAGAACACAAATAGGAAATGTTGGCTAGAATGTGGAGAAAAGGAAAACCTAAACCACTGTTGTTTGGAATACAAACTGGTATAGACACAATAGAAAAGAGTATGGAGGCTTACCCACAAACTGAAAATTGAAATTTCATATGACCCAGCATTTCCACTCCTGGGTATCTTATACCAAAAATGAGAATATTAATTTGAAAATATATATGCACCATAATGTTCATAGTATCATTATTTATAACTGTCAAATATGGAAATATGGAAGCAACATAATGGTCCATTAACAAACACACGGATAATGATCTGATGTGTATATATGTGTGTGTATATATGTGTGTATATGTGTGTGCATATATGTGTGTATATATATGTGTGTGTGGGTAATGGGATACTTACTAAGCCATATGGAAGACCAAAGTTTAATGATTTGCAATCACATGAATGGACTTGGATGGTATACATGCTAAGTGAAATAAGTCAAAGAAAGAGAATTACTGTATGGAATCAATACTGTGTGGAATGTAAAATAATAAAACAAGCTAGTGAATATAACAACAACAACAACAACAAACAGACTCACAGATATAGAGAACAAAATAATGATTATGGATGGGGACAGAGAAAGAGGAACAGACATGATAGAGATAGAAGATTAAGAGGTACAAACTACTATGTATAAAACAAATAAGCTACAGGTATATAAATACAGGAAATACAAGCAATATTTTAGAATAATTATACAGAAAAGTGTTATTCACTTAGTTCTACTTGACTCTTTGTGATCCCATGGACTGCAGCCTACCAGGCACCTTTCTCCATGGAATTCTGGCAAAAAATCTGGAATGGATAACCATTCCCTTCTCCAGGGGATCGTCCTAACCCAGGATCGAACCCAGGTCTCCTGCATTGCAGGCGGATTCTTGACTGTCTGAGCCACAAGAATATATAGTATAGCACAGGGAATATAGTCAATACTTTATAATGATTATACACAAATATGAACTTAAAATTTGTGAGTCACTATGTTGTACACCTGAAACATATAATATTGTAAAACATCTATACCTCAATAAAAAAGGAAAAATACAGGGGAAACAAATATATGCTGTTTTCATATATATATGAGAACATATTCATTATTATAAATGTATTCATATACAAATGTATATGGTTACATATATTTTACATATGTATATATATACAATGTGTATATGAATATGAGTGTGTGCTTAGTCGTATCTGACTCTTTGAGACCCATGGACTGTAAGCTTGCCAGGCTCCTCTGTCCATGGAATTTTCTAGGCAAGAACGTTGGAGTGGGTTTCCATTTTCTACTCCAATATGTGTATATAAACCCATTATATATATAGTGAAAGATTTTAATTTCTCTCACTTTTTAAAAATCAGTCAGACAAAATATAACTCAGCTTGAATGAACAGTTATATCATAAAATTTAAGTCCTACAAAGAAAAGTTTTATTTGTCATGACCTAATTATTAATATAGTATATATCAAGTGTCTTGGAAAGACTGAAGCCTTGCGTGTAGAAATAACATAAGCCATTTTGTATAAAAACAAAGCAATGAAATTGAAATTAACCACAAAACAATATACCCAAACCATTTCTAACTACTGGAAATGGTGAAAATAACACTTCTGTAAGTGACTCTACAGCTTAAGAAAGTTATAACTACTGTAGTGGTCACAATGTTTCAAAATGTAATAGAGACTGCTATCTAGAAAATAACTGAATTCAAGCTATACAAATGGAGAAACCAGTGTATGCTTATAAATTTCATTACAGAGGATGGAATTATGGACATTAACAAACAAACATCATTATACTCAAAGAAAAAAGGAAAATATATAAACAGGACTAGAGCTAAATTAAAAATAATTCTTAATAGATTATTTTTAAGATTTAGCTTATTTTAAAAATCCAATAATACATCACAAGCTGTGATAGTTAACTTTTTATGTTAACTTGATTAGGCAATGGGACTCTCAGGTGTTTGGTGAAACATTATTTCAAATATGTCCATGAGGATATTTTTGGATAAGCTTGATAATTGAATTTATTGACTGAGTAAATCAGATTGTCTTTCTTAATGTGGGTATCCCTCACCCAGTTAGTTGAAGGACAAATAGAACAAAAAGGCTGATCCTCTCACAAATGAGAATTCCTTCTACCTAAAAGTTGTTCATCCTCTCTCAGTCCATCTGCCCAATGGACAACTATCCTGTCTTGTCTTCCCATTTAAACTGGAATTATACTACAGGTTCCCCTGGGTCTGCACCTTGTTGGGGTACAGATTTGGGGACTCTGTAATCTCTGTAACTGAATGAACCTATACATATTTCTCTATTTATCTATACATCTATCAATATCTCTGGAGGGAGGAGAAAGAGAGGGAAAGAAAGAAGGAAAAGAAGAAAGGAAGGAAGGGAAAAAGAAAATGACTACAGCTGTTATATCTCTGGAGAGACCATATTAATACAGTTTTATCTCAAGAATAATTTGGAGAAATAGGATTTTACAGATGAGTGTTCTGAATTAGTTCTCAGGTTTCTGGAATTGACCTGTAATGTGATTAAATTTAAAAACACTAATGACTCTATTTCCAGTAGTAGAGAGAGCACTGATAGTCCACTGTTCAACATGTCAATATATATTTTCAAAATACCTCAAGGGGATAGTCCCAATCAACCACTCATAAGCAGCAAGGAACTGGATAACTGTGTAGTGATACTTTCGAACATTTCTGGAAAACTAGCAAATATAATGAGATTGGCTGTTTATTTCTACTGTCCCTGGACAGAATGAAGAAATAAGAAGATGAACTCAGAGGTTTGAATTCCTATCTAAGTCATCAAAAAACAAAACAAAACAAAACAAGAAGCTTCTGTGAGTGCACAAAAGCACTAATAGTGAATGGTGTGTGTGGAGGATTGTGGAGAGAGTAAGAAAGGGTGATGTGGGGGTGAAGCAAAGGATGGAAGGAGGATTTGCAGGAAAAAGTGAACTAAAAATGCCCACCAAGTTTAACTATCACATTAAGTCACTGAATACAATCTTTGATCCATTAATTAATATGTTTATTGCCATATTGTTAAATATTAGGTGAAATTTACCAAACATGAAATTTGGGCTGGTGGGGGAAATGTTAGTGATAAGCCATTCTATCTGACCATAATTAAATATCTGTGACAGTTACATGGGCTTCCCAGGTTGTACTAGTGATGGGTTTCCCTGGTGGCTATATCAAAGCAATTTTAGTTTGTGGAAATAAAACCAAATAAACCAAATAAACTATCACCTATATATTTTCTTTGTCATATCTATACAATTTTATATAATTTATTATTATGAATTCACATTCATATAATTCATATTATGATAAAAGGTTTGCAAGATACAAGTTTTTCCTACTACACTTTTATTTAGTTCAAAGTTGGAGTTAGTCTTTACTAAATATTTATTTCACACAATAAAATGACATAGAATTAAAGGATGTTAATTTAAGAGATTATCATTCTATATGTCAACAACAGGTATAAATACTAAGATCTAAAGAAGCAGTGCTTTGTGAAGAGTTTATAGGAACATGTAGAGGTTGCCTACATAGAAAGTGTGTGGGTACTATAGATGATAATACAGAAATGTGTGTTTATGAGATAGTTGAAAATTCATCTGAAATGATGCACTGTTGTTCAGTGGCTAAGTTGTGTCTGACTCTGCAGCCTCATGAACTGCAGCACATCAGGCTTCCTTGTCCTTCCCTATCTTCCTGATATTCATGTCCATTGACTGAGTCAGTGATGCCATCCAACCATCTCATCCTCTGTTGCCCGCTTCTACTCTTGCCCTCAGTCTCTCCCACCATCAGGGTCTTTTTACAATGAGTTAGTTCTTTGCACCAAGAGGCCAAAGTCCTGGAGTTTCAGCATCAACATATGTTGGTCAATAAATTCAGAGGAACATGTAGAGGTTGCCTACATAGAAAGTGTGTGGGTACTATAGATGATAATACAGAAATGTGTGTTTATGAGATAGTTGAAAATTCATCTGAAATGATGCACTGTTGTTCAGTGGCTAAGTTGTGTCTGACTCTGCAGCCTCATGAACTGCAGCACATCAGGCTTCCTTGTCCTTCCCTATCTTCCTGATATTCATGTCCATTGACTGAGTCAGTGATGCCATCCAACCATCTCATCCTCTGTTGCCCGCTTCTACTCTTGCCCTCAGTCTCTCCCACCATCAGGGTCTTTTTACAATGAGTTAGTTCTTTGCACCAAGAGGCCAAAGTCCTGGAGTTTCAGCATCAACATATGTTGGTCAATAAATTCAGTTCACGGGCAAAGAACATTCTCTCTAACCTTAGTTGGAGCAATTTCCTGCAAGTTTTAGCTGGCATTGTTTGTGGCTTTTGGTGCCATGAGCTTTGCTGTGCTTGGCCGACTATTACAGACAGTTTCCTCAGCAGTCATTGTCAGAGAAAGATGAGTCTAGAAGGCATGTAAGATCATCACTCCAGAGAAAGCTATAGAGTTCAACCAATAGTCACAGGGATTAATGTATAGGGATGAATAGAGACTTGCACGGCTCGGCACAAAATAAAGGCCAGCAACTAAAGTATTTCAGTAAACAGCTCTTAACATCATTCTTCTGCTCTTTGTCCTAATGAATTTCAGGGCCTTTTAGCTTTTAATATATTCAAGTCACAATACTAAAATAAAAAATAGTCTTCAAATCACATATTTGGAATTCAGTCTTTGTGCACTATATGCTTTCTGCAAAGTCTAAACAATACAATTTGAATATTACTTTTAAAAAGCCATTATTGACCTATATGATTTGTTAGAGATATTGATTAGTTTATGTTGATGGAGGATTCTTATTTTCACAGAAATACACTATAGGTAATGGTATATAAACAACAAAAAATAAAAACATTATCAAGATCTCTTACTCAATAAATTGATTTTTCACAGGATTCTATTTAAAGTCTTATTCTGGGATGAAACCAGCAGTGTTTTATACAGCAAACACTGTCATGTTTAAGAAATCAATCTTTCAGAGAAAGAGAAAGACACAAAAGAAACTATATGATGCAAAGCTGAATTTTACTATTGTGTTTCAGGTCAGTGGTTTTATACAGTACATGAGCAAACTCATCACCCCTTGTCCAGTTCAATCATGGAGCTGTCTCTTATACACATCTACCTGGGAAGCCCATGTAACTGTCAC
>SJYC01067835.1:0-25058 GCA_006408675.1 Madoqua kirkii
CTTTATTGCCATAATCCGCTCTCCCCACTGCAACTATCACCATCCTCACACTAAGGACCCCCTTTGATTGTCAGCGCTCCTCTGCTGTTACTGTCCCCACTCTATAATAATAGTCTCCCCCATAGCTACCATGCTCCTCTATTAACAGAGTCCCCCTCGGCAGTAAGAGATCTCCATCCACTATAACAGCGCCCCTCTACAACAGCGCCCCTCTACAGCAAAAGTCCTCCGCCACGGCAACAGTTCCCTTTCCTCATAAGAGTCCTCTGCTGCAGTAACCCGCTCTGTGCACCGACCGTCCCCCCCTACCCCAGAGATTTCCATCTATCTAACAGTCGCATCTCTACCCTAACAGTTCTCCCTCAACAGTGATAGTCCTCCTCTAGCAGGATAGTCCCCCTCTGAAGAGCGGTTCAGACTATTCTACGGAATAGTCCCCCCTGTACTGTAACAGCTCCCCAAGTTATGGGTCTCTCTCACTGTTACATGCCCCCTGTACCTGTTAGTAATGTGCCCCCACGACAGTAGCTCAGTTCAGTCGCTCAGGTGTGTCCGAGTCTCTGTGACCCCATGAATCGCAGCACGCCCGGCCTCCCTGTCCATCACCAACTGCCAGAGTTCACTCAGACTCATGTCCATCGAGTCAGTGATGCCATCCAGCCATCCCGTCCTCTGTTGTCCCCTTCCCCTCCCAACTTGACTCTTTCCTAGCATCAGGGTCCTTTGAAATGAGTCAGCTCTTTGCATCAGGTGGCCATAGTACTGGAGTTTCAGCTTCAGCACCGGGGCAGGGTAGCCCCCCTTTATTGTAGAGTCCCCTCTCCACAGTAATGCCCCCCACACTGTTATGGACCCCACTTATTGTCCTTCCTACTCCCCCTCTATCACATGAGTCTCTTCTCTCCAGTGATACTGCCCCTAGTAGAGATACAGCGGCTCCTCTCCAGGAATAATCCCCGCCCTCGTGAGTACACTCGCATCCCCTTGTAACGGTCCCCCTGCCTCCTTGTACTAATTCTTTTGAAATGAAAGTTTCCTTTCTGAGCTGGACTTGACTTTATTTTATAGGCCTCAAGGGACTACAAGGGTGACATACAGCAAAACGCACATTGGAGGGCCCGGCACGGGCTCTGTGGCAGTGCCTGCGTGCCCGCCATGCAGGGCACCTTCTGGGAGCCCGTGTCACCATCGTGGGGACGCTCGTGTCTGTCATCACTGGGGATCCTGCGTGCGTCTGTGTCCTCGTCACAGAGAAGGAGACCTCTCCCTGAGCACAAGCCCCCTGACACTGAGAGTCCTGTCTGCGCCTGACCCCCATGTCTCCAGGCCCCCCCCCGACTCCTGCTGCCCCTCCAAGCACTACGTGTCCTGGCCCCCCTGGCCCACGTCCCCCAGACCTCTGCTGCATCTGCAGGTCACTTTGTAACAAGTCCCTCATCCTCCCCTTGCCGCCACTTGACAAGGTCATGAGTTTGTTCAGGGTGGGAGGAAACTCATCCCACCCCATGGACGCCAATCATGTGCTTGCCAGGCACTCACCTCCTCCCAGGCACACAGCGTGGGCCACCCACCCTTTCCCTTGCCCACAGACCCCAACTCTCTGGTTTCCAAGTACAGATTCAGCTGTGCTCTGCACTAGTGCAAACCCAGAACCTCCCAGGAAATACCCACTCCCCAGGTACAAGCCCAACCTCAGTCCTTCAGACAGCAGCCCTGGGGGGAAGCTGGCTGCACTGTGTGCCCAACCCCTTCCCCACTGAGCACTTCCTCGGCTGAATCCCCTCCATCCTTTGCCTTCTCCGTCCACATGGGGCTCAGGTGAGCACCGGGAGAAGCTTTACCAAAAGGCAGCAGGTTCAAGACTGGTTCTGGTCCCACTGACCTGCCTCAGTGGTGGCGCCTGAGCTGCCCACTGTGACTTTGCAGGAACGCTTCTTCATTTCCACATGCATGTATAGGTGGCGATTGGTTCAAAGGAGACGCTCAGGAAGTAGTCCTCAGGTGGAGGGACCGATGGACATGCACACAGTGGCAAACGCACCCAACATTCCAGTCCCCCTCCTCACCCAGACATCTGAGTGCTCACCAGGACCCACGAACGCTCAGCAGGCTCCCAATGCCCATCAGGCCGCCCAAACATTCACTAGCCCCCCGAATGCTCACCCACCCCGCCCTGCCCCAGTGGTCCTGCAGCATAATGAGACTTCAACCGGCAAGCTCTTCCCTGACCCTGACCTGACCTGCAGGCTGTGAGCGGCACAGAAGGTGGGTTTGTCACAGCTCCTGCGGAGCCGCGGTCCAGGGACTTCTGTGGGCACAGTGCTCTGACCCAGCGGGGTTCCCCCACTTCATGCTGGGAACACAGGAACCTGGGAGTGGGTCCTTCCCTCCTGCACCCTCCTGCTGCCCCTCCAAGCGCGAGCCCCAAGAAGGAAGAAGACAGGGCCAAAGGGGAGTGCAGCCCTACCCCATCCGCAGCCCCTGAATTCAGAGCAGCCCCAGCCTCCTCTCTTGGCCTCTCTCCATGGAAGCCTCCCTTAAATACCCTGGGCCATGATTACATGTAAAACACCTACTCCTGCGAGGGTGTGGGCGGGGCTCTGCCTCACAGAGCTGACCTTCCCCAAGCCCAGCTCGGGCAGCAACAGCCCTCCAACTCCAAATAGGACCCCACTGTAGAGACAGCACTGCCCAGCTAGGCGTCCACAGATCCTCATGGCAGACAGTCTCGCAGCAACCAGACCCTCCAGATCCTGTGAGGGTGTGGGCGGGGCTCTGCCTCACAGAGCTGACCTTCCCCAAGCCCAGCTCGGGCAGCAACAGCCCTCCAACTCCAAATAGGACCCCACTGTAGAGACAGCACTGCCCAGCTAGGCGTCCACAGATCCTCATGGCAGACAGTCTCGCAGCAACCAGACCCTCCAGGGGACATGAGGACATTCAAAGTGTGACCTCAGGGTCCAGTGGCACAGTGATGTGAGGACGTCCTGCGTGTAACCACTTGGATAAAGTATCAGGCCCCAGGCCACAGGCCCCAGGCCACAGGGGACCAATGCTGGTGATGGGAGGCTTCCAGGAAACTGCCCTACCCAACTTCCCCACTCCATCCTGCACTATTCCCGGCAAGGAACCCTTCCCCACATTTGCCTCCCACACTGAAGACCCCAGTGAGGCAGGTTGGCAGACAGATGGGGCCAAGGAATGGACTGGGGTCTCCAGGTATCAAGAGGCTGCCTAGCCTAGCTCGCCTGCAACACGCCTAGGCCACAGGCCTTGAACCCACGGGAGATGCAAGGTCCCCACTTCCTCCCCAGGCTTGATGGGTTTCCACCCAGCCAGTGGCCTCGGTAGAGAAGCTAGGCCAGAGGGAGGATGGACCCAGAAACCTTCACAGTGGCCTGCCCTCTTGTGTACAGTCAGTTCCCAGAGACTCTAGGAGGGAAAAGACCCTGGCCGTGCCATCCGCACCCCGTGACTCTGTCCTGCCCCTGGGCTGCTGTTGTGCTGCTCCAGAACGAGAGCCGCAGCTCCAGCATCTGTGGTCTGCACTGTAGAAATGTGTCTGACAGAAAGGAAGGGCTGGGGAGGGGAGGAGTGGGAGAGTAAAGGGAGGGAAAGGCCTGGAGGGAAGGGCAGGGACTTCACAGGTGCATTAAAAGGCAGTGGCCACTGAACACAATGGGAGCTCCTGGAAGGGATCTGGAACAAAAAGGACGTCAAAATGAAACCTGGGGACCACTGAATAAAGCCTGTAGTTTAGTTAGTCTTGTACCAAGGTTAATTTCTGAGCTTTTGATAAATACACCATGGCTCTATGCTGGGTGAGGGGTACACAAGAACTCTCTGGACTCTTGCAATGAATCTGTAAATCTATTATCTTAAAAACCGAAACTTAAAAATAAATAAAAGGGCAATGGCCACAGCAGAAAGGGTGCCTGAGGGAGTCAGCAGTCTCTTGCAGCCCTCGACGCCATGGTTCATGTCGGTCTCAGAGCTGGGCTGTCCCGGGCAGGAAGTGGAGCAGGGACCCAGAGAAGCCTGGCTTTGGACACAGAGCACTCTGGGCTGTCGCGGGGGTGTGCGGCTCAGCTTCTTGGCATGCTCACCCAGCTACTCACCTACCCTACTTTGCTTCCTCTTTTGCCCAGGGCTGGACCAAGGATGCCCAAGGGGCCCTGGACAGGGAGGATGCTCCACAGAGCTCTCGCCTCTGCATCTCTGGGGCCCACTTCCTTGCACAAGGGGATGCTCCATGAGAGCTTGACAACGAAAGCTGAGAGAGGGGGCAGCCTTTGCCCTTCTTATGTCATCCTCGAAAACAGAATGTGGGGGAGCCCCACCTTAGCCCAACAGTCACTGACTGTGGGTACAGAAGTCAAGGACCCCTGCAGGCTGGGTTGGCTGAGATACTTGTGCCCCTGTCTCTTATACACATCTCTTTTAAAGGTGGACGTGCCTCTGACATTTTCACATCTCAGAATGTTTCCAATGTTTCCAGCAGCACTAGGACTGTCTCTGATAAATGATTGAGGGGGAAAAAAAAAAACTTCCAGCTCCTGAGAGAAGAACCTGACTCCAGTGGGCCCTGGCTCCAAACACAGACTGACTCCATCATGAAGAAATCGGTGGTTTTTTATCTGGGAGCATGGATGGAGCAGGCGCTCTCTGCTCACCTGCACTGAGGGTGAGACTGCCTCTCAGGTGGGTTTGCCCCGATGCCACCTGTAGGTGTGTGCCTGCTGCGGCTTCATGCTGGTTCCAGAATAAATGATGTGTTCTCTCCTATGTTTGTGTAATGTCCCCACCCCCATCACAGATCGGAGTCTGAGTGTCACCTTCCTCCTGCCACGCGCAGAACCCAAGCTATAGAGTGTCCCCTGCTCCCTGTCATGGCCTTTTGACAACAATAAAGGACCTGAAGGTCCAGGAATCCCCTCACTCCGTGTTCAGAAACAGCTTCCCATAATGACCGTTCCCCACAAATACCCAGCTGAGACTCAGGACCCTCCTTTCCTGACTGAGTCATACAAACCAAGTCCCTCCCCAGGCTCCTCAGCCAGAAGCCGACCCACTCATTCCCAGGATCAGCCAGAGCAAGGGCTGGTTACCCGTGCAGTTCCCCCCCGTTTCCCCCCACCCCAGCTGCAGCCACTGCCCCGAGGGGCCTCTGATCCACTGCTGTCAGGCCACATTTCATCCAACCCCAGCTCTTTATGCTTGTGTTTACTCCTCTCCGGGGAGAAGCCTCCTCTGCCCCAACTATCCAGATGCTTGCAGACCTTGTCAGGAGTTATCCCGATTGTCACAGTTCCCTCTCTACACAAGAGTCCTTCTCAATTTTTAAAGCCCCTCCTTTACCGTAATAGTCCCCTCCTTTATAGCACAGCCCCGTCTATTGTCTTGTAACACCTCTACACTAACAGCCTCCCCTGCAGAGTAATAATGCTTCGTCATAGCCCCCCCTCTACAGCAACAGTCCACCCTCTAGAGTAATATTGCCCCTCCACGGTCATAGTCCCTCTTCTGTTGCTGCTGCTGCTAAGTCGCTTCAGTCTTGTCCGACTCTGTGCGACCCCATAGACAGCAGCCCGCCAGGCTCCCCCGTCCCTGAGATTCTCCAGGCAAGAACACTGGAGGGGGCTGCCATTTCTTTATTGCCATAATCCGCTCTCCCCACTGCAACTATCACCATCCTCACACTAAGGACCCCCTTTGATTGTCAGCGCTCCTCTGCTGTTACTGTCCCCACTCTATAATAATAGTCTCCCCCATAGCTACCATGCTCCTCTATTAACAGAGTCCCCCTCGGCAGTAAGAGATCTCCATCCACTATAACAGCGCCCCTCTACAACAGCGCCCCTCTACAGCAAAAGTCCTCCGCCACGGCAACAGTTCCCTTTCCTCATAAGAGTCCTCTGCTGCAGTAACCCGCTCTGTGCACCGACCGTCCCCCCCTACCCCAGAGATTTCCATCTATCTAACAGTCGCATCTCTACCCTAACAGTTCTCCCTCAACAGTGATAGTCCTCCTCTAGCAGGATAGTCCCCCTCTGAAGAGCGGTTCAGACTATTCTACGGAATAGTCCCCCCTGTACTGTAACAGCTCCCCAAGTTATGGGTCTCTCTCACTGTTACATGCCCCCTGTACCTGTTAGTAATGTGCCCCCACGACAGTAGCTCAGTTCAGTCGCTCAGGTGTGTCCGAGTCTCTGTGACCCCATGAATCGCAGCACGCCCGGCCTCCCTGTCCATCACCAACTGCCAGAGTTCACTCAGACTCATGTCCATCGAGTCAGTGATGCCATCCAGCCATCCCGTCCTCTGTTGTCCCCTTCCCCTCCCAACTTGACTCTTTCCTAGCATCAGGGTCCTTTGAAATGAGTCAGCTCTTTGCATCAGGTGGCCATAGTACTGGAGTTTCAGCTTCAGCACCGGGGCAGGGTAGCCCCCCTTTATTGTAGAGTCCCCTCTCCACAGTAATGCCACTAGTAAGGCCATTTTCATATCCCCATTTATCAGGGGAAGAAACTGAAATCATGGGGCTCAGCAACTCACCCAACATCACACAACTTCCGAGGACCAAATAGGAATTCTCATCTAGGCGGTCTGGTTAAACAGAGAGTAAAAGAATTGCAAATCAAAATAAGCATTTAGATATCATTTTTCACTTATCAAATTAGCCAAAACATTAGTTTGACTCAAACATTGGTATAAGTCTGAGAAAATAAGAATTTTCATGTATTGTTGTTCAATCTTTTGAAGAACAATTTGCCAATTATATGGATACTTTATATGCACCACCAGTTGAGAATTTTACTTTTATGTATGTACATAAAACTGTACATGCATAATAATAAATATAATAATATATTGATATATATTTAATAAATATAATATATAAATATATTATATATTTTATATATTTATATTTTATATATTTCAATATATTATATCTTTATTATATTATATATAAGTATAATAAATATGATATTTATTTTTACATGTTTTTAATGGCAAAAAATATAGGAAATAACAGATTCCAGCAGAAAGGACTAGTTTAATTATTTTTTTAAAAAGCAATTTCATTCTATGCAATGCAACATATCCACAAAAAAGAAAGCAGAATCTATATAAGGCAACATTATATCTGCAAGATATATTAATTTTTAAAAATAAATGCACAATAGTGTCTAAATTGATCTAATTTATACAAAATACTTAGAAATCTGAGTTTATGATTACAGAGGAAGTTTCCTGGTGGGAACTGTGGGAACTGCCCAGTGGGGAGCAAGGCAAATTTCACTCTACACTTTACACTATTTAAAATTTTTATTATGAACATATACAGTGTTGAAAAATGAAAAGTCAAGGTCAATACTGTTTGAGATTCTTACCATAAATATGTATTCCTTTCATTTTAAAAAGGCAAAAAACAGGCCTAGAGTCACACAGACTGGAGTTTGAATGCCAGTGTCTTCATTTCCTGGTCATAAAATAGGCCTAATTACTTGACCTCTCCGAATCTCAGTTGTCATTGGGAAGTGGGGCAAATTATGAGAGGTAAATAAGGTAAAGTAGGCAGAATATCATCACTGCGCCTGCCATTTCCTTGGTGTCACAGTGTGGCAGCCACTATTACCATTCCCTTCATTCACTGACAAGCTGTAAAATGATGATTTTTTTTTCCAGTTGGTTAATTGTGTGTACCAATGGTTTCCTGGGGCGGATTGTGGGTCCCGTGTCTACTATGAGAACGTGATGCCTGGGAGTGCTGCCGCCCTCTGTGACCGTGGAGGCAGCCCTGGCCCACACCCTGAAGACGGCAGAGCGCAGCTACGGAGAGAATGAATCCTCGATATCTCCACGGAGCCGCTGAGCCTTCTCGAGAACAACGACCTCCTCGACTCTTAAGCGAAATTAAGGGGGCGCCCGGGCTCCTCCGGCTGGCTGCGCTGCCTGGGTACCAGCCCTGCACCAAATTCCCTTGGCCAACCTGATCAGAGGCCTGGGGCCCGACACCCAGCTCTGGGTCCCAGCCCCTCTGCGACCACAGCCTTGCAATCCAGGGCATTGTATCAGGGCAGAGGGAGTTGGGTTGAAATCTCAGGAAGTCTCTCTGAATTCCCCCAAGTCTGAAGGGAAAGAAAATCAAACCGGAGAGTCTTCCTTAAGAGACACAAACTGGGCTTACAAAAGTCACAAAGTTTGCAACAAAATGGCTCCCTTGTCAGCTACCTTCCCAGACCCCGGACAGCTAAAAGTGGGATGTAAACAGAAGCAGAAGGCTAAAGGCAAATGGCCAAGTGGGCCTGAAAAGTGAAAGTTGTTCAGTCAGGTGTCTGACTCTTTGCAACCTCATGGACTGTAGTCCATGGAATTCTCCAGGCCAGCATACTGGACTGGGTAGCCATTCCCTTCTCCAAGGGATCCTCAAAACCCAGGGATCGAATCCAGGTCTACCTCATTGCAGGATTCTTTACCAGCTGAACCACAAGAAAGCCAAGAGGGCCTGGGGTGAGAGGCCCACTCCTCCCCAGCTAGACTCTAGCACCCCAAGTAGAGTTCTTTGGTAAGCCATGGAAAATTCTAGCTCCAGCAGAGTCTCCCTGCTGCTGCTGCTGCTGCTAAGTCACATCAGTCGTGTCCGACTCTGTGTGACCTCAGAGATGGCAGCCCACCAGGCTCCTCCGTCCCTGGGATTCTCCAGGCAAGAACACTGGAGTGGGTTGCCATTTCCCTTTCCAATGCATGAAAGTGAAAAGTGAAAGGGAAGTCGCTCAGTCATGTCTGACTCCTAGTAAACCCCATGGACTGCAGCCCACCAGGCTCCTCCGCCCATGGGATTTTCCAGGCAAGAGTACTGGAGTGGGATGCCACTGCCTTCTCCCTACTTGGGCCTAACTGAGGCTTTTTCGGTGTCTCATAAGTCTTCTCAGAAGTCTCCGCACCCTGACCCCAGCCCTGCCTCTGAGACCCAAGTCCAGTTCCACACAGGAGGGAAGCAGAGACAAGACAGCATGGTGTGCCCCTACTGAGGCCCAGGCCAGGCCCCAACCTAATTACAAGCCAAGCAAGAAGAAAACATAAAAGAGAAAAGGTCTATCTGAAGCCACACGCACCCAACTTATCCCTTTGGTGACCTAGCCAGCCAGGGCCCCATCAGTCAGTTCAGTTCAGTTGCTCAGTCGTGTCCTACTTTTTGCAACCCCATGGACTACAGCATGCCAGGCCTCCCTGTACACCAACTCCTGGAGTTCACTCAAACTCACGCCATTGAGTTGGTGATGCCATCCAACCTTCTCATCCTCTGTCATCCCCTTCTCCTCCCACCTTCAATCTTTCCCAGCATCAAGGTTTTTTCCAATGACTCGGTTCTTCTCATCAGGTGGCTGAAGTACTGGAGTTTCAGCTTCAGCATCATTCCTTCCAATGAACACCCAGGACTGATCTCCTTTAGGATGGACTGGTTGGATCTCCTTGCAGTCCAAGGGACTCTCAAGTCTTCTCCAACACCACCGTTCAAAAGCATCAATTTTTCGGCACTCAGCTTTCTTTACAGTCTAACTCTCACATCCATACATGACTACTGGAAAAACCATAGCTTTGATTAGATGGACCTTTGTTAGCAAAGTAACGTCTCTGCTTTTTAATATGCTGTCTAGGTTGATCACTGCTTTTCTTCCAAGGAGCAAGCATCTTTTAATTTCATGGCTGCAATCACCATCTCCAGTGATTCTGGAGCCCCCCAAAAAATGAAGTCTGACACTGTTACAGCATGCCAGGCCTCCCTGTACACCAACTCCTGGAGTTCACTCAAACTCACGCCATTGAGTTGGTGATGCCATCCAACCTTCTCATCCTCTGTCATCCCCTTCTCCTCCCACCTTCAATCTTTCCCAGCATCAAGGTTTTTTCCAATGACTCGGTTCTTCTCATCAGGTGGCTGAAGTACTGGAGTTTCAGCTTCAGCATCATTCCTTCCAATGAACACCCAGGACTGATCTCCTTTAGGATGGACTGGTTGGATCTCCTTGCAGTCCAAGGGACTCTCAAGTCTTCTCCAACACCACCGTTCAAAAGCATCAATTTTTCGGCACTCAGCTTTCTTTACAGTCTAACTCTCACATCCATACATGACTACTGGAAAAACCATAGCTTTGATTAGATGGACCTTTGTTAGCAAAGTAACGTCTCTGCTTTTTAATATGCTGTCTAGGTTGATCACTGCTTTTCTTCCAAGGAGCAAGCATCTTTTAATTTCATGGCTGCAATCACCATCTCCAGTGATTCTGGAGCCCCCCAAAAAATGAAGTCTGACACTGTTTCCCCATCTACTTGCCATGAAGTGATGGGACCAGATGCCACGATCTTAGTTTTCTGAATGCTGAGCTTTAAGCCAATTTTTTCAGGTGCCCATAAAGGCCACCAAAACTGATGGCCGATAGGGGGCCTTTCTAGCCAGACCAAAGCCTCTTCACTCAGCCAGACCACTGGAAAGTGCTCTCTCTGGACAAAAGCAACGGAAACAACCTGGCAAAGCAGCCCCGGGCTCCCCAGAGAGGCCCCCTCCTCCAGGGAGAGCCTCAGAAGCTGTTTTTCAAGCTCAAGCCATTCAGGTTTTGTCCAAAAAGAAAAAAGACAGCTGGAAAGAAGAGCCTAGACTACTGAAAACCAGGAATGGCATGACCCTGGCCACAAGAAGAGAGAAACTGCTGTTTGGAGCAGAAGGAATAAGGAAGGCAAGACAGAGCCTTGGCATAAAGGGAAGGAAACAGAGGGAAAGATGGTAGGATAGATGTTGGGGAGACAGAAGGCTTCTGGGGGCAGAGAGGACATGATACAGAAAAGGAGAAAGGCAGAACTGAAATTAAAGAGAAATGGGGGATACTTTGCGCTTTCCTGGTGTCTCAGCAGCAAAGAGCCCACCTGCCAATGCAGGAGACACAGGAGATGTATGCTCAATCCCTGGGTCAGGAAGACCCCGTGGAGAAGGAAATGGCAACTCCCTCCAGTATTCTTCGACCAGATTCCTGCATCCAGGACTGGGGGACTAGAAAAACAGGGAAGGAGAGGAAGGAGAGAGGGAAGGGGAGAGAGGTCAATAAAGTCTCTTGTTCCTTACTGGTCAGGGCCCTCTGGCCAGTTGTCCGTGTCAGGAGAGACTAGGGACAAAAGGGTCCCAGTTGCAGCTGCCGGGTCTGGTCCACTGGCAGGCAAGGTGGCCCCTGAGTACCCCGAGTGGTCAAGATGTCAGTCTTGGCGAAGAAGAGTCCCACCAGAGTCGCCATTTGTTGCAGGAAGGCAGACTCTTACCAGGGCCTGAAACTGGGCTCTTGTCTAACACTCGGAAATGAATTGTCCGAGGAGACATATGTGCTGACAAAGCAAGAGATTTTACTGGGAAAGGGCACCTGGGTGGAGAGCAGTAGGGTAAGGGAACCCAGGTCCTGGACACAGGAATCTGGTCAAAGGGCCCTCAGCCTGAGCTGAGGATTGGAAACTGATCACCTCCTCTTGGCAGAGAACTTAAATTCTGGTTCTGGTCTGGTCTGATTTCTGGTAGGGCCGAGTTCCAGTCCTCCCTTCTCTGGAGGCCCAGGGAAACGTCCCATAACGCCTGGGTATCTGTAGGTGGCAGGAGACGTCTGTAAGGCCACCCCTTTTGCTCCCCTCTCCTGCCTCCTCCCCATCTTCTTTCAACCTGGCTTCCTTTCCTCCCTTGAAATCTTTAATGTTAGTACTTGGACCTGAAGTTCTGTGTCACTACAGGAGGTTTTCTGAGAGACTGTATTCTTGTATTTAAGGGCTTCCCTGGTGGTGCAGAGGTTAAAGCGTCTGCCTGCAATGCAGGAGACCTGGGTTCGATCCCTGGGTCGGGAATATCCCCTGGAGAAGGAAATAGCAGCCCACTCCAGTATTCTTGCCTGGAGAATCCCATGGGCAGAGGAGCTTGGTGGGCTACAGTCCACAGGTCGAAAAGAGTCGGACACAACGGAGCGGCTTCATTTTCAGTTTCCAGTATTCTTGCCTGGAAAATCCCATGGACAGAGGAGGCTGGCGGACTAATTCACTTTTTGTATGGGGTGGAGGTGGGGGGATTCCCCGGCAGTCCAGTGGTCAAGACTGTGTTCCCAATGCAGACAGCACAGGTTTGATTCCCAGTCAAGAAACAAAGATCATGTATGCCACCTGGTGCAATCAAAAAGATAAAAATGAAAAATAAGGAAGGAAAAACACGGGATGGGGAGAAAGAGTACCAAGGCAGTGGCTGCAGGACCGGTAAGCTTACCCCCACTGCTCCTGGAGTGGGTGCTAGTGGGGGCACTGCTCCTGGAGTGGGTGCTAATGGAGGCACTGTGCTTCCTAAGCCACGTTTATAGATGCTGAGAAAGCATGTGGTGTCTTTTCTTAAGAAAGACGTTGGAAAATGAAAAGCTTCTGGGGAGCCTATTGTAGACCAGCAGAGAGAGGCAGGATGGTTCTCCTTAACGTGGCTCTGGGAGCCAGCATTTCAGAGGACCAGGGCCAGGTTATATGTGTCCCAAGTAGGGCTCAGGGCTTCCCTGGTGGTTCAGACACTAAAGAATCTGCCTACAATGCAGGAGACATGAGTTTGATCCCTGGGTGGGGAAGATCCCCTGGAGAAGGAGATGGCTACCCACTCCAGTATTCCTGCCTGGAGAATTTCATGGATGGAGGAGCCTGGTGGGCGACAGTCCATTTGGTCGCAAAGAGTCAGACACGACTAAGCAGCTAACACTTTCCCTTTCAAGCATGTTTCAAAGCAGACAGTGAAGGACATGGACAGAGGCTCTTTAATGAAGGAGGGTTAAGGAAACAGAAGAAGTTAATCTTAAGAAAGACGTTGGAAAATGAAAAGCTTCTGGGGAGCCTATTGTAGACCAGCAGAGAGAGGCAGGATGGTTCTCCTTAACGTGGCTCTGGGAGCCAGCATTTCAGAGGACCAGGGCCAGGTTATATGTGTCCCAAGTAGGGCTCAGGGCTTCCCTGGTGGTTCAGACACTAAAGAATCTGCCTACAATGCAGGAGACATGAGTTTGATCCCTGGGTGGGGAAGATCCCCTGGAGAAGGAGATGGCTACCCACTCCAGTATTCCTGCCTGGAGAATTTCATGGATGGAGGAGCCTGGTGGGCGACAGTCCATTTGGTCGCAAAGAGTCAGACACGACTAAGCAGCTAACACTTTCCCTTTCAAGCATGTTTCAAAGCAGACAGTGAAGGACATGGACAGAGGCTCTTTAATGAAGGAGGGTTAAGGAAACAGAAGAAGTTAGTGAAGTCGCTCAGTCGTGTCCGACTCTTTGCAACCCCATGGACTGTAGCCTACCGGGCTCCTCTGTCCATGGGATTTTCCAGGCAAGAGTACTGGAGTGGGTGCAGGGAAACAGAACGTGGGCTTTAATCAGAGTCAAACTAGCAGGGCAGAAGCTCGCCCCCTACTGGTGGCTGTGGGAGCTGCACTCAGCGACAGTAGATGGTGCCAGGCCCACGTGTGGGTTCTTCATTTACTCCACGCAGCAAGCCAAAGGAGGAGGCACCATTAGTATCCCCGTTTTATAGATGAGGAAGTTGAGGATCAGGGAGGTTTTAGTAACTTTCCCAAGGTCTCATAGCTATAGGTGAGACCCAGGATTCAAACTCGAGTTTTACTCCACTAAACTATAGGATCCCCTCCAAATCCTGTGTCAGGACATGTACTGGGAAGACCTCATTGGCCCACAGTGAAATAAAAATGCAATACTTCTGGGGCACAGAGACCCAATTTAGCTAACTCGGGAGGTGATGTCACAGTGAGAAAGGGCCATTCTCTGCTTTTCTCCCTCCCCCAACACTGTGAGCTCAGGCCGGCCACCAGTAGCCTACACTCTGGCAGGGACAGCTTCTTCCCCGGGTGAACTGGTGATCCCTGTGGGGATGATGCCAGACTTGGATCTGAACAGGAGATGCACACCCTGTGTCCTGGCCAGGCCTGCAGGGACAAGCGTCAGGGAGCCAGGCTTCTGCTTTCGGGGGCCCAGGCTGCCAGGACGGAGAGCAGCGGACAGAAGGGAGAGTCCCTGGAGATGAGGGAAGGAGGTTCCTGCCTGGACGGGGAGCTCTAAGAATCTGGAGGATGTTCTGTAGGACAGAATCGGCCAGAACAAAATCCTTCCCTGGCAAAGTTGCGACCTCCGTTGCTTTATTTCAAATTCTAAACAAAACAAACATACACACAGTGAAATCCACCACCTCCTAGAGCCAAGCCTGACGGGGTCCCAGAAAGTCTGGACAGAAATCTGGAGTCTGAGAGGAGGAGACCTATAAAGGAAGCCGGTGGACATGTCCTGGGACCCTCAACCACTGCCAGCCAGGCCTGCCCAGGAAGTGGGGTGGCGGACTGGGTCTCCAGGTTGAATTTGGAAATGAAGCTTCAGCTCCTCCAAGTAGGCCTATCCGCAGAGGCTGCGCAGCCTGGGTTAGTGATGCCAAGGACACTCTCTTTCCACTCTGAGGGGGTGGCAAGCTTACCTGGGGGGGGGGGTGTTCTGTGGGACTCCCCCATCCCCCACTCAGGCTCCCGCCTCCCACTTCTTCCACATGAATCTCCCCTCATAGCAGCCAAAGGGATATTACTGTAATGAAATCTGGCCCCACTCCTGCATCCCCAGCTCCTATAAAGTCCCCTTCCATAGTCACACCAGGAGCTTCACATTTGGGACCGCCTTACCAGCCTCCCAACCCAACAAACACCCCAGTCCAGCCTGTAATTCAATGATTCGCCACAACCCGGGCAGGACAGGAACCTCCAAAGCCTCTGACCAGGCTGTTCTGCCTAAATGCCACGTCCCACTCACCCACCCATCCAGCCTCACTGTGTCCTCAAGACCCTGCTCAGCTCTGGTCCTGTGTGACGGTGACTTCCTACACCAGCTCATCACCCCTCCCCTCGTGTCCTCACAGCCGGGGCTCTTGGTGCTCCCGTGCGGGGCCGGAGATAAGGACACCCTGGTGCCCACGTGTCACTCCCGAGAGTGGATTCGCCTGCCCCATTCCACACATAGAGGGATGGACAGGCCCAGGACCCCAGGCTACATGGTGTCAAGACACTCATGACAACCTGCTTGATCACATTTTAAAAGGGAGATAAAGTCCAGTCCCCTCCTGCACACCACACCACCCCTTTGCCCCAGGCCCACCCTCAGAAGCAGCTCTGATCTGCTGTCATCTCCAAGCAGGAGTGGCAGTTTACACAGCCTCAGCTGGGAGGGAGAAAGTCACATTTTGGAATATGAAAGCTCCATGCTGGTCTTGGGATGCATTCTGACCTGAAACCTGCCTTTCTCACCTGGTTTCTCTGGCCTGTTGTCACTACTGCTTTAAAAGTTAACCCACTGTTGCGAGTCATTTCCACCTTGAGTGCTGGTCCCCTGGGGATGGGGAATATGCTGGCTGTCAGATCCTGGGTTCCTGGGTGCAGAAGGGGGCCCAGGAACAGGACCATGTCACAGGCAGGGCTGCACGTGGGTCCTGACTCCACCTTCCTGTGCCAAGTGACTCTCAGCAGGGCACTAACCTCTGCCAGACCCTAACACAATCACCTACCAGCGATTGGCTCCGAGAAGTACCCTGCAGCCTCTATAATGCTCAGCGCACGGTGAGCTCAACAGGGCACAGGCAGCTTCTTCCCCAAGGAATCCACAAACCTGGCAATGAATACGGGCTCAATAAATTCTTGTTCACAATTGCCCTGCTCTGCCAACCACATGCTGCAGGAAAACACTCCAAGCCTCAGCTAGCCCCCAGCTCTGCTCTTAGCCCACCACCGTGAGCTGTCCAACCTGGGCGTGGCAGCTGCAGTCTTGCCAAATGTCTGTGGTTATGTCTGTAAAACACGGTGAAGACTCAGGAAAGTGAGTTGACAAGCGTGTGGCACACAGGAAGCCTAGACATGTCAGTTCCCTTCCCTAAAGACTTAGACAGACTTGCCACTTGAGACCCCATCCCTTATGTCAGGAATTTGTTGCATCTCAGCACTGCTGTGAAAATAAAGCCACAAAGAGGCCTGGGGGAAATCATGACAGAGTTCTGAACAGAGACTGGATAGAAGGTCAAGGGTTTTTACAGAGAAGTCAGGATCCCCCTTACGCACAGTGTTGAAGTTGTCCCAAAGTTCAGAGCCCGCACGTGGCCCCTGGGAATCAAGCCCTTAAAAACTAGTCCGACTGCTGGGGGCAGGGAACCCCCAGGCTGCAGTCCTGTGACCTGTGGGCAGCAGAGGACAGAGACATGTCGGTGAGTGCCTATGGATCCAAAGAGTGTGGGGACCCCACCGCGCCTGGTTGTCCACGCACCCCGGCAGCTCCGGGGCTGCAGCTCCTCACTCGGGGGCTGCACTGGAGCAGCCGCAGCAGCTGGGGCGCCGCAGGGACTGCATGACAGCTCGCAGGGGCCCCCTCCTACCCTCAGCAGAGAGGCTGTCCTCGCTGGCAGGGGCCCGCTGTAGCTGCTCAAACTGCATCTCTAGGTGCTTCTGGATGGCCACACCGAGCACTTCCGGGTCCAATGCAGCTCCATACACCTCCCATGTCATGCCCTCAGCATCCCATCGTACGTCCCGCACAGGAGATGCACCGCTGCCAGGCTGGACTCCAGAGTTACCTCCGGGAACATGTGCAGGGCCACGGGGGCTTCCAGAGGCGGGCTAGTGGCCACCGCCTTGCACACTGCCGTGGGGGCTGCTTGAACACTAGCATCCTGGGCTGACAGGGGGGAAGCCAAGACTGGGGCTAAGTCACTGGCTGAGGTCATGGTCCACATATCCTTGGTCCTGGCACTAGGCTCCATGGCTAACCCTGTGGGACCCCAAGGGTGGGCACAGCAGTGGGAGTGCCCGGGAAGCCCCCCAGGAAACGTACATTGGAGTTTCACTCCATGGTGAGCCTGCAGCCTAGATTCACTCACTGATGCCACTAGTTTGGGAAAGGCCAGAATCCCTGGGGCAGGCAAGCCGTGGCAGCAGCTGCTGGCCCCCACCTCCCTCGTGCCACAGAGCAGGGCTGCAGGAGACAAAGCGTGGCAGGAGGTGGTGGCCGACTGGCCAGTGGCTTTGGGGCTGCTGCTGTGGGCCACGGCGTCTCCCGAGGCAGCTGGTGGCACCCACACCTGACTTTCCAGTGTGCAGGCTGAGTCTGAAGTCTTGTCCTCTGGAGCCAGGTCCCTTTCCAAGCCTGCAGGGGTCTGGCTGCTCTGACCCGAGGTGCTGCTGGGCTGCAGCCGAGCCCTATGGACAGGCGAGCTGCCCAGGGCTGAGCAGCTGAGGCTGGCCTTTTGAGCACCGCTGTGGCCCCGGGTCTGGGTGCTGCGAACCAGGTCCGAGTGGCTCCTCTGCACAGCGGCGTTGCTGGGGTCCCGCAGGTGACTCAGGTCTCTACCGCCCACGGTGGACACGTTGCCCACAGTGCTGCTGCGCCAGTGGCCCACGGTCCTGGGCTGCGGCTGGGGGCTGGAGGCCCGTGCCTGTTCCACATGCTCAGCCTGGTGCCCCTCCTCCTCCGGGACCTGGGCCCCAGTCCTGGCCTCGCCCAGCTGGGCCTGCCATACAGCGCTGCTGGCCCTCTGGCGATACTCTGGCCTCTGCCCCCGGCCTTCACCAGCAGGCTGGAGGAACTTCGGGACAGAGGCTGAGGGCGGGCACTGAGAGGTTCCGGGGCATCCGGCTCAGGACGGCTGGATCTCATGGCTGCCTGCAGGAGAGAGAGAGGGAGGGGGTGGCCCTGAGCTGGGCAGCGGCATCTCTGCTGGATTCTGCCGGGGGCTCACACAGGGGCACACTGAGGGGACAGCTTCAGTCTCAGCCTGCCTGACCAGTCAGAGCCACAGGCAGTGATGACAGGAGCCAGACACTTCAAATCAAGGTCACCACACATGCACAGGATGGCACTTCAAAACACCAAAACTGAGCCCTCGGGTGAGATCCTAGAGGCCATCCAGAAGGCTAGCGGCTGACTGTACTGCTGGTTTATGGGGGAGGGGGAGCCAGGAGCGCGGCCAAGTCTGCTGGGGCCTGGGGCCTCGGGGCTTTGAGACAATAGCTCTTAGTCAATGAGTACAGAACTATTACAGTATTTTAATAACCAGTAAAGCTGGACTGATGGATACTACCCTGGTTCCTCCCAGAAACATCACCGTCTCACTCACTTGGACCGGAGCCTCTTTGGGACACAGTGCAGGGCAGAGGAGTCTTGGGGATGAGAAAGACATGAATGCCGGCCTCACTGAGAACACCTGGGTTCTCTCACGCTCCCTCCCCATCCTCTCTGACCTATCCTGGCCTGGCTGGGTTGTTGCATCTCTGGGGCTCAGTCTTGGCTGCTGTGAAGGGGAAGGCGTTTCCTGGCTCCCACTGCATGCTCCAAGGATAGGAGAGGCTCCTGTATCAGCCCTTTAGGACTCACTCGGCATTTGTTCACTCCTGCTACTGCCAACTCATGAGCACCTTCTGTGTGCCATGCTCTTGAGATCAGACAACATGGAATTAATGCAGATCTGCTGTGCCCACCAATGGGGTCCAATACAGGTCACCCCCACATCTGAAAGAAGAGCATTCCTGTGAAACCTTTTCAAAAGCCAAAATAGTCTAAAGAAGCAATTACCTTGTCTTGTAAAACTCTTTATTTCTTTCCATTACTAAAAACAGTTACTAATTAATGTAGGTGAAGTGGAATAAAACAAACTTTTGAAAAGTAGGGGATATCTGTACCACCCATCAGACACATGTCCTCTCTTGCCCCTGCTCCCTTCCAGCCATTCTTGTCCCTTTCTCTAACCATACAGACTCCTCCAGACCTGCAGGTTGGGCCTGGAGAGAGAGGAAGGAGATGGTGCCTGGGAGGAAGGAACAAGGAACAGGGTGAGCAGAAAGCAGGAGGCATATGTTCAGATCACAAGAAGGGGCCAGCAGGCTGGGGGCGGGGCAGGGCCCAGAGAGAGGGAGTGGGGTCAGGGCATGAGCCAGCCTGGCCCAGGGCGAAGTCATGAATAAGGAGCATCACTCCGAGACTCCCAGCCAGGCAGGACGTGCTGGAGAAGCAGGGTGGGGACCACAGGCAACAGCGGCAATTCGGGCAGTCCCAGTCCTGCCCTCCCAGCCCGCGCTGATAAGAACTGCCATGAAACCAGCCACCGGGCCAGGCGAGCAAGGCTACTGAAAGGCAGTGTGGGAAGGGCTCTCAGGAACTCAGCTTCTGTACATTAAAACTTCCTGTTGCCCCAGAGCCCAAGAGATGGCTGGTGGCCGTTCAAGCCAATGGTGAGGCTGTTTCCAGAGCACCTGCCCCTTAGAGTTCCAGGCTTGCTGTGAAGCCCAGTTCAGCACAGCTTTCAGCAGTGATGAAGATGCTGCTCTGCGCTGTCCAGTATGGTGGTTACTGGTCACATGTGGCCACTGAGCACTTGTCAGCTGGCTGGTGCAACTGAGCAACTGATTTGCTGATTTTGCTTAAGTAACTGAAATTTAGGGCTTCCCAGGTGGCTCAGCAGTAAAGAATCTGCCTGCCAATGCAGGAGATGTGAGTTCCATCCCTGAGTCAGAAAGATGCCCTGGAGAAGGAAATGACAACCCACTTCAGTATTCTTGCCTGGGAAATCCCATGGACAGAGGAGCCTGGCAGGCTACAGTCCAAAGGGTTGCAAAAGAGTCAGACACGACTTAGGGAGTAAACAACAAAATTGAAATTTAAAGGGCCACATACTGTTACTGATGACCACACTGGACTGTGCAGCTCTACCCATGGTACCAGCCTGGGCAGGAGTCTCCTGTCCTCGCTGCTCCTTGGGACTGAAGCTGGACTGGTCCCTGGAAGAGTCAGGAAAATGAGGAATAGACAAGAAAAGACTACAGCCCAGGCCCTACTCTCAGGCTCTAAGAGGGACATATAAAGGGAGAAGGTCAACAAGCCAGTAACAACCTCAGTGATGACAGTAAGAACAGCAGTTCCCAGTGCCCGGCCGCTCACCATGCGGCAGGCATGTGCCATCTCCTTTCCAGCACTGCAGGTAATCGTAAGAGCAGGCGCAGGAGACAAGTCATCTTCTCCACTCTACAGAAGAGGAAACCGAAGCTCAGAGAGGTTTAGCGACTTGCTTAAGGGCACACAGCTGGTGGGTGGTTAAGCCAGGAATCAGATTCAGGAGTGCCTGAGGTTCTCCGCGCTCCCTCTTGAGAACGGTGCAGACCTCCGTTCTGGACACTATCACTCTCCCACTGGCCTCCCTTTTTATTTAGTGTTGCCATGACTCAACCAGAGTCCCAGCATCCAACACATAGGAACCCAGTGGTACCCATGACATGCCAGGGGAACAAGTGAACAAGTAAGAACAAAGCCTGGATGCCCGTTCACTCTACCTGCTTCTTAGCAGCTCTGCAGGCAGCCGAAACTCAGAAAGGCAGAAGGACACCTGCTGGCTAGGAAGGCTGTGGGAAAGATGGGCCCTGGCAGGTGGACAACCACTGAGCCCCAAGCCCAAGAACACGAAGAAAGTCCTATCTGGACAGTCCACCAGCCTTTGACTGTAGCCCACCTGCCCCGGAGGGGGGCCATAGGAAGCCAGACCTTGGTCTCCTTGATGAAACAAGACAAGGCTGGGGGACACACAGTCTCCACCAGGAGCTGGCAAGAAGCTGTCAGTCCACGTGCTGCATCTGCCTCACCAGGTGGCTGCCTGATGCTCAGGGCTGGCCGTCACTCAGAGTGAAAGTAGTGACCACAGAGACCGCAGGGGAGTGGGAGGTTATATTTCTGTTAGTTCCCTTCCTCAGCCCACCTCCACAAATGGCAAGTGACAATCTGAGATCTGGAACAGCTCAGAAATGTCAAAGAACCCACAATTGGACCCCAGCTGGCCTTCCCAGGCTGATCGAGGGAAAGAAGGTTTTTCACACCCCGCCTACCACCAAGAATAGAGGCCTCCCAGGAAGCAATAGAGCTGATCAGATGAACTTTGGAGCCAGGGACGAACAAGTGAAGCAAAGGGGTATACTTCCAATCCAGGCTCTTGCCCTTCCTCCGTATGCACACTCAGGTAGACCCCTAACCTCTCTGAGCCTCAGTTTCCCCAGTCTGCAAATCGGAAATAAATCCCCACCCTGCAGGGCTGTTGTAAAGACATAATGTGATGGCATATGGACTGCCTGGAACAATGGTTGTTAATAATCTTACCTTTCTTCCTCCCATCAAGAGTGACTTGTGCTCAGGATATCACAGGACTAGTACTTGGAAGTGGGGGTAGGGGTAGAAAGACGGCTTTTAGGAAGCCATTTAGATTATAGGGCAGCTTGGTTTGCTTCTTAATCTTTCCCTTCCTCATCCCATCCTAGGATGGTGGTAGACACCACCAGTGTTCCCAACATCTCCATCATCTCACTGTTTCCAAGTCTATTTTAAACCTCAGCTTGGGAGAATATGTATACGTACACTCATCTGTGCATGCATACGGACACACACACAATCCTCAAATGCTGAGATATGAACTTATCTCTTAGGGACCAGCTAGGGACATACACCACCCAAATCCCTCCTTGTATAGTGAGGGGCGTGGCAACCTCCAGTAGGTGGTCTGCTCCATCCCAGCAAAGGAGGGCCCGACAGGACCAACAGGGCCAAAGCTGAGGAGCAGCAGGGAGCATTCCTGAGCTACTGAGAAGGGTTTGGAGGCACAAAACCTGCTCTTCACAGAGGATGAAGGAGTCTTAAGAACAAAGTGCCCACGTCACAAGCTGTGCCAGGAAAGGGTTCTGGGAAACAGTGGGGCAGATGTCCCAGACGCAGCTCTGCTCACCACAGAGAGGCCTAGATCCCACCAGGCAAGAGATTCCTCCCCTGAGGAGAATTTGCCCATACTCCCCAAGAGGAACCAGAGATGAAAATGGTCAGCCTCCCAGCACAGCTGCCCCAAACCTGAAGCAGCCCAGGTGGCTGGTGTGTCCTTACCAGTATAGGCCCACACCACACCCATGGACCCATCGGGCCCGTTTGTTGCGTGAGCCTGCAGGAAACAGCACCCACCAGCTGCGCTCTGCGCACCAGACCGACAGGCCGCTTCCAGCTGCGGGCCAAAGGCCTGAACACACCGCACCAGACACTCTCCCCTAGGGCAAGGGGCCCACCTGGACTCAGGAGAAGGTCCTCAACATGACCCCCAAGCAGGGCTCCAGACCTTCCCAGCAGCAAAGACTGTGACTGGAGGAAGAGGGGGCTGTGGGGTAAGCGGGCAGGGACGGAGGGCTGGAGTGAGAGTGAACGGGGGGCGGGGGCTGGGCGCGATGGGAGGAGAGTGGATGAGGGGTGGGGATGGAAAAGGGAAGAGGAAGGAACGGGGAAGAAGCGGTAGGAACGGTGGGGGCGGGCAGAAAGAGACGAGGTCCTGGGCACTGAATATTGGGAAACGGGAGGATGGGCAGAGGAGACGTGGAAAAGGCGATAGTTCAGGCAGTGAGCACAGAGATGCGAGGAGGGATGCAGCCCGGGGGTGCGCTGAGCACTCGGCGGGGGCCGGGATGCGTAGGGTCGGGGCTCAGAGAAAGGTGAGGAGTGGGGAGATGTGTATAAGAGACAGCCTCCCATGTCATGCCCTCAGCATCCCATCGTACGTCCCGCACAGGAGATGGCACCGCTGCCAGGCTGGACTCCAGAGTTACCTCCGGGAACATGTGCAGGGCCACGGGGGCTTCCAGAGGCGGGCTAGTGGCCACCGCCTTGCACACTGCCGTGGGGGCTGCTTGAACACTAGCATCCTGGGCTGACAGGGGGGAAGCCAAGACTGGGGCTAAGTCACTGGCTGAGGTCATGGTCCACATATCCTTGGTCCTGGCACTAGGCTCCATGGCTAACCCTGTGGGACCCCAAGGGTGGGCACAGCAGTGGGAGTGCCCGGGAAGCCCCCCAGGAAACGTACATTGGAGTTTCACTCCATGGTGAGCCTGCAGCCTAGATTCACTCACTGATGCCACTAGTTTGGGAAAGGCCAGAATCCCTGGGGCAGGCAAGCCGTGGCAGCAGCTGCTGGCCCCCACCTCCCTCGTGCCACAGAGCAGGGCTGCAGGAGACAAAGCGTGGCAGGAGGTGGTGGCCGACTGGCCAGTGGCTTTGGGGCTGCTGCTGTGGGCCACGGCGTCTCCCGAGGCAGCTGGTGGCACCCACACCTGACTTTCCAGTGTGCAGGCTGAGTCTGAAGTCTTGTCCTCTGGAGCCAGGTCCCTTTCCAAGCCTGCAGGGGTCTGGCTGCTCTGACCCGAGGTGCTACTGGGCTGCAGCCGAGCCCTATGGACAGGCGAGCTGCCCAGGGCTGAGCAGCTGAGGCTGGCCTTTTGAGCACCGCTGTGGCCCCGGGTCTGGGTGCTGCGAACCAGGTCCGAGTGGCTCCTCTGCACAGTGGCGTTGCTGGGGTCCCGCAGGTGACTCAGGTCTCTACCGCCCACGGTGGACACGTTGCCCACAGTGCTGCTGCGCCAGTGGCCCACGGTCCTGGGCTGCGGCTGGGGGCTGGAGGCCCGTGCCTGTTCCACATGCTCAGCCTGGTGCCCCTCCTCCTCCGGGACCTGGGCCCCAGTCCTGGCCTCGCCCAGCTGGGCCTGCCATACAGCGCTGCTGGCCCTCTGGCGATACTCTGGCCTCTGCCCCCGGCCTTCACCCAGCAGGCTGGAGGAACTTCGGGACAGAGGCTGAGGGCGGGCACTGAGAGGTTCCGGGGCATCCGGCTCAGGACGGCTGGATCTCATGGCTGCCTGCAGGAGAGAGAGAGGGAGGGGGTGGCCCTGAGCTGGGCAGCGGCATCTCTGCTGGATTCTGCCGGGGGCTCACACAGGGGCACACTGAGGGGACAGCTTCAGTCTCAGCCTGCCTGACCAGTCAGAGCCACAGGCAGTGATGACAGGAGCCAGACACTTCAAATCAAGGTCACCACACATGCACAGGATGGCACTTCAAAACACCAAAACTGAGCCCTCGGGTGAGATCCTAGAGGCCATCCAGAAGGCTAGCGGCTGACTGTACTGCTGGTTTATGGGGGAGGGGGAGCCAGGAGCGCGGCCAAGTCTGCTGGGGCCTGGGGCCTCGGGGCTTTGAGACAATAGCTCTTAGTCAATGAGTACAGAACTATTACAGTATTTTAATAACCAGTAAAGCTGGACTGATGGATACTACCCTGGTTCCTCCCAGAAACATCACCGTCTCACTCACTTGGACCGGAGCCTCTTTGGGACACAGTGCAGGGCAGAGGAGTCTTGGGGATGAGAAAGACATGAATGCCGGCCTCACTGAGAACACCTGGGTTCTCTCACGCTCCCTCCCCATCCTCTCTGACCTATCCTGGCCTGGCTGGGTTGTTGCATCTCTGGGGCTCAGTCTTGGCTGCTGTGAAGGGGAAGGCGTTTCCTGGCTCCCACTGCATGCTCCAAGGATAGGAGAGGCTCCTGTATCAGCCCTTTAGGACTCACTCGGCATTTGTTCACTCCTGCTACTGCCAACTCATGAGCACCTTCTGTGTGCCATGCTCTTGAGATCAGACAACATGGAATTAATGCAGATCTGCTGTGCCCACCAATGGGGTCCAATACAGGTCACCCCCACATCTGAAAGAAGAGCATTCCTGTGAAACCTTTTCAAAAGCCAAAATAGTCTAAAGAAGCAATTACCTTGTCTTGTAAAACTCTTCAAATTTCTTTCCATTACTAAAAACAGTTACTAATTAATGTAGGTGAAGTGGAATAAAACAAACTTTTGAAAAGTAGGGGATATCTGTACCACCCATCAGACACATGTCCTCTCTTGCCCCTGCTCCCTTCCAGCCATTCTTGTCCCTTTCTCTAACCATACAGACTCCTCCAGACCTGCAGGTTGGGCCTGGAGAGAGAGGAAGGAGATGGTGCCTGGGAGGAAGGAACAAGGAACAGGGTGAGCAGAAAGCAGGAGGCATATGTTCAGATCACAAGAAGGGGCCAGCAGGCTGGGGGCGGGGCAGGGCCCAGAGAGAGGGAGTGGGGTCAGGGCATGAGCCAGCC